>JAEQML010073965.1:0-14656 GCA_016904865.1 Pissodes strobi | reverse complement strand
TGGCTAATTACTTATAATGTAATTATTGCACTTTGAATACTAACAAAAGACCTGACCATAAACAGGTTAACATAAGTACTCTATCTAATTTAGTTGATGCAGTGTTACTAAATATATCATCCATCATGCATATTTATATTTAAATACGGCGCTATAACTAAATTATTAATTGATGGGATGACGTATTCATTGCACCAGATTATAGAGTGCAAATATAACACATGTCTGATGGACTGCAATTTACTACCAATAATAAATTAATAGAATGTTGAGCATGCTGTTTGACAGGTGAATAGACGGTTGGAGTCTAGTGCTTGGTTTTATAATACCTTAACACAATGCCGAAGCCTATAAAACGATTGCGAATCCACATGCAGCTACACGTTTTATGTATATTGAGACCGCATGTTTCTCAATAAAATTAGCAGCTTCATTGGCATTAGAATATTGCTACCTGCTGCAGTCTGGAGCTTAATTATGAAATAACATAAGTTTCTTGATGAAGGCAGCTATGATATTTCTATATTTGAGTGGAATACAACTTAGTAATATTATAGGACTTCTGCGAGTAATGCAAGATGGAATATGAAATCACGGGGGATTATTTAGCGGTAGCGATCAATCAATAGGAGGAGTGACAGAAGATAACTTACTATAGGAAAGTTTCACAAAAGTTCTGTCAGGTTTCGACGACGAAGGGCTTTTTTTAAGGTCTGGTTTAAATCTGTTTCTAGTAGCAGCTTTAGCAGATCAAAGCCTTTCCTAAAAACTGGATTAAGACTCTTAAAGAGTATAAAACGATGTTAAAGACAAGAAAATAGTTTTGAAGACCCATGCCTGACCCCACGATCCTAAAAATTTCTAATGTTAGCTTGATCTGTTTTTGAAATATGCATCTACCTTGAGCATTTTATATCAATAATTATTGGTGGATGATCGCGTCAAAAGCTACTGAGGCTGATAGAGCATGACAATTTGAAAGTGGTACGGGAACATTTCTGATTTTATATTAATAACGGATAAAAATTTTGGTCATCCCATTAGAACTAGCTGCAAATAAAAACCCATTAGCATCTTGCTTGCTCCGGCAGCAACCGGAAAAGTTTCCGCTTCCATTTCCTGCATAAGTATGCAAGTTACAAATAGTGAATTGCTAATGCAAGCTATTTTACACATAGATAAATCCAACTTTGAAATAGATCATCATCATCATCATATTTGGCCCCTCTGAGCTATTAATCTTTCTACAGCTCAAGAAGACTAGTTTGGGCTAATCATTTCGTTCAAAGGGCTTAAGTTACTTCAATAATGTTCAGTTTAGTGCATATATTTCAAGGTCGATTAGGTTGAATAAAATAATATTTCTTGGTGAATATACATTATATAGTTCAACCTAAAACATATGATCCAATTAACCTTCTAACAGTTTAAAACTAGGTCATTAATTAATTAAATTAGGGCGGCTTGCATGCAGCCGGATAATTTAACTGCGGGAAATATTCTATCTACCCTTCTAGCCATTTGCATGCATAATATGTTAATGAGAATTATCTGAAGGTCCGCCCCACCACCCCTCCATATAATGATTTATGCAGTTTGCTGATGAATTGTATTCGTATTATATTACATAAGAGAATAGTCAATCTACTGACTTTGTGTTGGGTGATTTATTATGACATTGAAAATATGTAGAAATAATGTGATAGTCTATCATCATCAACATCATCTGAGTCATCTATCTGCATGTATAGGATCCAGTCTAAGTCGTAACAATTTTACATTGCCTAAAGATACGGTCTGTTCACCAGAAGAGTATAGACTGAGGAACATATTTATGAATAGTTTCGTGCATTTCTCCTGTCGAATTCGAAGATCTTGCCTCACCTTCTCTTGAATTACAGTGTTTTATTACGTTCCATCTTGACCCCTTGTATCCTGGAAACGAAGCATTTCTGATTGTACGAATCAACTATTTTTTTCAAGAGAAGCATGAAGGTTTTGGGTTTGTGTCATGAATGACATAAGGCCATGTTCATATACCTATCGGCTAATCGCATATATTGCCATGTCGAATCTGCCTAAATCACTACTTGTAAGAAATATGGGTCAAATAAAGCTTTTAACTAATTATGGTGTCTCTCTTAATATAAGTTTGGAATCTGGAAAAGATGGAGGTTCACCTTAGGCCACAGCACATATGTCCCATTGAACAACCTCTCTTGACCAACTGATCTGTCTGGATCATCCTCCTAATTCTGACAAGAACGCGGCGATATTGCCTCAGGAGACTGATCTAAGAAGAGCCATAATTGGCCATGGTTCTCCCAAAATGAATTCTTTTAGTTCCGTAAAAGCGTTGCAGTCGCAAAGCAGCCCCCATAATCTCATTGGATAGAGATGATTTCTCAGCCGGGGGTACCCGGGGAAATAGGTACTCTTCTGTTGCAGCATCGTTAGGTCTAGCTTAGTAGCCTCCTAGCCAATCGGCAGCTAATTGTCCGATCCCATTTTGCACTATTGAATATCGTTGCGAAATACAAATTTGAGGAGCCAAGTACCATAAAATTTGGGCTGGCTGCCTACCTTGCCAGTTTACTATAGAGTTGATGTAGAATGCCTAGAACAATACTCCAGAGCAGGCGCTCCTTGCGGCCAGCCTCTCTGATATCAGTGTCGTCTACAATTATTTGCACATGTTTTTTTGGCAACATGTGAAAGGTAAAACCCTTAACACCAGGTGAAACGCATCTGAGTGTTTCAAACGCATCTCCAGTGCCAATAAATATACCCAAAGTGGACTCTTTGTTGTTCAGCGTTCTCTCAATTCGGCTCACTGATGAATGCAGGGTCATTTGGGTTGACTTACTCGTGGTTTAGGCATGTTGGTGGATTGAGTATTATGCATTGTCTCCAATATAGCTCAAGCAGCCTCTACAATGTCTTCAAAACAAAGGACATTAGACTGATAGGCCTAAGGGCCATAAGGACGTTATAGTCTATTAATTCTGATTTTAATATGAACACTAATTTGTCGTGTCTCCATAACTTCGGGTTGTAGCGTAACGCTATATTTGTTCTAAACAATTTATTTTGCTGTGATATTGATTGGCTCAGGCCTCACTTTAGTAAAGCTGGAGACAAGCCGTCTGTGCCTGGGGAATTGAAAGGTGAGAAACATTGTACTGCCCATAGTACTTTATCTGCACTAACGGCAATTGTACCAATTGTCCAAAGTACCTGTTGTTAACGAACTAGTGAACTCTCGTCTAGGTATAGTGCCTACCGTCCTCATTTATTATTATACCACGCTCATGGCCCCTATCTTTAGCGAAAACTGTGTATAGCCTTGCAGTTTGTGAGTGATCTTCAAACTCTTCACAATAAGCCTAGGCACCTCGTTGTTGTTTCCTAATTAACTCCTTGTACTTTCACTAAGTTTAGTAAGTCTTGTAATTCTGAATTTAACTACCCAGGGTCCTGTATTATCATCTGTATCATCACTGAAATACATTCATCGATCTAGCCATTGGACTGATGATTTTATTGTGTAGTGCATTCCCATTTATGGGTAATTAGAGTCGTTTCAGTTAGAGCTTAAGCTTTCGTTGCTCTTCTTTAGGAGGGCATCCACGTCCACTGAAGTTGCGGCATTGAATGGCTCGGCCGCTCCAGCTTTAGTTTCCATAGGCACTTGAGCCGGTTCAATCGTGTGATTTTTCCGCCTTATTTTAAAGAAGATGTAGTTCAACCGCATCGATATCGACCTTAGCGTAATCATGTTCTCGGCTCCGAACCGAAAACGATTAGATGGCCTTTCCGCTCGGGTTAAGCCTCGCGACGGAAGAGGTGTCTCTTCCCACGAGGCTTAAACTTGTCGACATTCAGTTTGTCTCTTCAGGCAAAGAAGCATCATCTCTTTTTCGAAGCGAGAAACTCCAGTCCCTGGAGGATCCAGGGAGACGCTTTCGTCAGCTTTGGCAGTTCAATTAGTTTGGATTAGTGACCGCCTCAGTGGGCCAGGCCAGGGTGTCATTGCCTTCACAGATCACTCTAATAAATCCATAGGAAAAATGCTGATGGCTTTCCCCTGTTAGCAGAGGAGGACAATAGTATTTTGTCCAGCTCTTCCGTCACCATATTTTTTAAAAGGGCCACCCTTTCGATTGAAAATTCTTGGTAACTATTGCCTATGACAACCTGGAAGTAACTCACGGCTGTCTCTTTGTAGTCGGTTGGGAACGCTCCATTAATCTCCCGCAAATTGGTACTATATTGTTTCCAGGCTGCTTATATTCTCTTTATCCTCTTCTTCTTCTTCTTGTAAAAGGACAAAGTCCTGTCATCAGCCTTCCTGTGATCCTGATGTTCAGCTTTCATACCAGCGTTTTGGGGGCCTGCCAGCTGGACGCCTTGTTTCTGGTTTTTGTGATTTGGCCCACTTTGCAATTCGGTTTCCGACTTTGGGCCTTTTTTGTATATCGGTATTGTTATGCTAGTTCTCCATTCATTGGGTATTGTTCGGCTTTGTTCTATTTTTCCGTATAATTTTACTAATTCTTTTCCGATTTCTTGACCTCCGTACTTAAGTAATTCATTTGGAATGTTATCAGTGCCTGGAGATTTTCGGTTCTTTAATCTCTGTATGGCCGTTTGTACTTCTTCCAGTGTTATGTTTTCCTCTTGTTCGCCTGGAGATGATGGATTTTCGACTTCTGTATCATGGCTGTTTTCGCTATTGTTATCATATAGTATGTTGCCCATGTTTCTTGGTCTATTGTATTTATTACTACTTCCTCATTGACTGGCTTTTTTCTCTTTCGTAGCATGTTCCAGATCTTCTTCTGGCCTCCTTATAGGTCATGTTTCAATTCCACCAAGAAATTCTCTTTTTTTTATTAAAAGATTTTCTCGTAAACCTCTTAAGTGCACCCAGCTCTTGGTATTAACATTTCGTAACTTCCCCAGATTATTGTTGTGATGGTTTCAGTGGGCAGGAGCTTTCACGCGCTTTAGTTACGGCAGGTTATAAATTGAGCTAGCGTCCATAGACATACTTTCCTTAACTTCTATTAGGTTCACCCGAAGCTAACGATGTAACTGAATCTGGACAGTTCATGGATGATCTGTAACAAGTTTTCTGGGCACCTTGACTATATTAAGTTGGAAGGTTAACCAGCGGGAATTGACATTGCCATCATGGAATCAGGCATCTTCCAGTTAAAAACTGAGTGAGATACGATAATCGTTTGACTTCTATAGGTTATAAAAGTTGGTGTATTGCTACTATTAAGAATGTGAGGTTGGTACCTGCGATATAATCATATAATACCTCACTTTTGACACTGTTTTCTTCCTTATCCCAACTCACATTTTTTACTTTCCATGATGACCTCCCAATTCTTGTGTCGGCAGTCTGCTACCAAGTTCTCCATTGCCCTGGGAAGAGACAGTGTTACCGAATCCTGGGGGAGGTACACTGGAGTTAGAACTACAATGCTGAATTTTCCGGCCACTATATGTCACCTTCACTACCGTTAGGTCAGAAATAGACAGTTGCTGTAGCCGCTTGATATGCTGATGTAGATGTATTGCGATTCCCGATCTTTCTGCTGAGGGTGAGGGTGAACTACCCAGGGTTCTTGTATATTCTGTATTTCATCCAAGAGACGGCACAGTACAACTGTCGCCGCCTGGATATGATGCAAATTACACTGAACTCTATCCAGCCAGTTGGGCTTACGATTTTATTGTGTCAGTCTTTTGTGAGTGGACGACTTCGTTTGCCAGTTTAGGGCTTATGGTTTCGATATTCTCTCTTAGAAGAGCATCCTCGTACATTGGAGTAAAGGGAATGGGGGCAGCACATGGCTCCGCTGCTTCAGCTTTAGCCAGTTCATTGTTTCTAGGCTACTCCTCGGAAGATAGCCCATCATCGTCTGATTTTTCACGCCTTACTTTAAGTACGAAAGAGGTGAAGATGTAGTTCAACCTCATCGATCTCGATCTTAGAGTGATCATGCCATTGTCTCCAAACCGAAAACGAGGAGATGGCCTTTCTGCTCGATTTTAGCCTCGTGACGGAAAAGGCGCCACTTTTTGACTTTCTGCGCTGGACTTTAGGTCCCTCCAGGCAATGAAGCACCATCTCTTTTTGGCAGTGAGAAAGTACTACCCCTAGGGGATCCAGAGAGATGATTTCCTCAGTTTTGGCAGTCGAATTAATTTAGTGACTGTCTCAGTGAGCCAGGCCAGCGTGTCGCCCTCTTCACAGACCACTCTAATGATTTCACCAGAGTAAATCCAATACTGATGGCTTTTTCCTCTTAGCGGATGGGGAAAGTAGCATTTTGTCCAGCTCCTCCGTCAGCATATTTGTAATAAGGACCTTCCTTTCGTCTGAAAATTTTTGGAAGGAGATGTTTTTATCAATTATGACAACCTTGAGGTAACCCACAGCTGTCTGTTTGTGGTCGGTTGGGATGGATCCATCAGATCCGCCGGCCTTGTTTTACCCATTTAAACTTTTTGAACGTGGATTCCGTGGAGGTTCCCCATCGATTTCGATTTTTGGAAGGTACGTTATGTTAAGTTGTAATTGTTATTACAATCTAGATAATTCCAGAATATTTTATTGTTGTTTGGTATTGTATTTTCGAGCAACCCTATAATATATCGGTTTTTGGTACAAAGTTAAACCTGTTTTTTCTTTTAGGGACTACTGCACGCCAATGGAGTTTGAAATATTTATTTATTGACGCTCTTTATAATGGAGATATTTGGGTGTATCCATCTTAAGTACAGTCGATGCACCTGTGTCTGTACGAAATAGATAATTTATTTCTGCCTCAATTATATAAACTTTTCGACGGTAATTTCGATTTATTAACGCCCATGACCGCCCCTATCCTGCAGGTATTTTTAATTCAAGACCCGGCCCATAACTTATGCGAACAAGTTTACAATTAAAAATTTCAGAGTTCTGTGCTTCACTGCGGCTGCTGCTGATCATAACTTACCGCCATTTTTTGCCGGAATTTATGGTGGAGTTAACCTCTACTTTGTTTATTCTGTGATGTCAGTGGTGTAACAATGCATTTTCCGGTTTTAGAATCTAGTCCAGATAGGTATTATTTCTCGCTCAGAGTGATGATTGGGAAAGTAAGAAGCGAGTGTTTTCTTAATAAATATGAATATTCTGATCAATAATTATTAAAAAATGCTAGACCAGCAAAATCAAGAAAGTTTTGGTTCCTAGGAGGACGCATATTGAAAGATTTTTATTGGAGGCACCTGACAAGGACTCTCTATGCCGATGAAGTTATTAAGTGGTTATTACGGGATTGCTAACAGACGTATTAAAGGGTAGCCTGTTAGTGGTTGCCACAAAACTCTACCATCAGAAGGTTCATTTGAGATCGTAAAATTTGAAAATGAAATTAACACGAAAATGCGTTGATTTTTGATAAGTTAAATTTTGTAGTTACTCTTTAAAATAAAGAAAATCAACATTATACCATTACAAAGCCTAGATAAGCAGTGGATGCTCTAATGATAGGGGTAGGTAGCCAAAAAGCTTCTCGACCCCTTTACATACGATTTCAAATTAAAGCGCTGATAATTTAAACCTTTCAAAACTTCAGCACACCACTGGTTGCTCGATAGGCAATTCATGAAATTCAAAACCAAGACAGGTTTACATTTAAGGGCAACCTGGAAGTGCAATTAAGAATAATCGGTGAAGGTCATGTAATTCGGTTTTTATATGCAGAATAGCGTGCGTTTTTCGATCCTTTAACGCAGGTGTCGCTTTTGAAATATGTGCCCTAGCCATTCGACAAACATCTCTTCCAGTTTTATAGTTTAAAACCTATAATTTAGTAGCAATGGTTAGAGTAATTAATAATATCATGTTCATCATTAATCGCTAGCCAATAGTAAATACGAGGGATTGCGGAACAGGAAAATCAAAGCAAGAGCAAGAGAACCACAACGAAGCTAACAAAAATATAACAAACATTAAAAGTCTGCCACATTCCCCGTTGCGACATACTACCAGACGCTTGAACGCTAAAAGAAATTGACAATAAACACCTCCTTAATATGGGTATCTACTGGGGACGCCTACGAATACCATGGCCAGCTTATCGAACTGATATGTGTATAGGTAATAAAAGTGTTCCACAGCTAATCTTCAGTCGTATAAATCAGGTAAAATTCAAAATAAAAAGCCAAATTTTCGAGAAAAGTATTTTTATAAACTTGATTGCTTAGTTACAAGATTCGTTCCAAGAAACACCGATGCTATGGAGGAAGTCCATTTTCCTGAGTAACAATATATCGCAAATTTAGTTTTAATTAAAGAGGGCGACTCTTATTATTAAGGAAAAATAAAATTGTTTCAAACAATAATGAATAATTAGGATTCCAATATTATTGGTCGCAAATGCAATTTATATTGAATCCAATACTCCGTATTATTGACGCAACGAGATTACTTTTTATCTGAATTAAAGCTGTGCAACTAGAGTCTAGCACGTACCGTCTGGAGATGTACCATCCAGCCAGCCGCCATTGCAATTCAGAAAGCCATGAGGACATAACGATGTTTCATCAGCGGCGAATATTTTGAGTTAGAATGAACGTTACTTTTCAGGCAGTTTACCAATAATTTTAAATTTATAATAAATATAAATCTAATAAAGTAATAGCTTGAAATATACGAGGATTTGTCCAATTATTTACTAAACTGCCGTAATAAATGCTCAAATGGTTCGTTTACTTCTTTTATAGGGAGACATATATTATATACTATTGTTACGTTTTTCCCGTGGGTTCTTAACAGAATTACAACTTTGCTAATACTCTCTTTATTCACTACCACTGTATACAATTTAACACTCTATACTACTCTTATAACTTTACCACTAATATCTATTCAACACTCAATGATTAACTGAACTGAACTGACTAACATTCGCCTTAGGTCTGCTTATATATAATCTCAAATCTATCACGAATATTCAGGAAGTATTCCGAGGCCACTCTATATAATCTCGACGAGGCCATCGAGATAATTCCAGTCTAGCGATCCTGAAACTTCGCGACCGGCCGGGCGATGAGTCATACAGACAAAGAAGCGAGGGGCACGGCGCGGCGGCGGCGGCTAGTTCTATAGGGTAGCACAAAAACGTTCGGATGGTTGTTAGTCGTGACACTATTATTTTCTGTTTATTAACCGTGAAAATATAATTGGCTTGCTAGGAAACTTGAATTGGAGCCAGAAATTTCCGCACAGCGATATTTCTATCCACCTAATAAAGTTTTAATAAGGATATATCTTCTAGATGAAACACTTTTACAATGAATTGTTTATTAACAATGAATTAGTGAGACTACCTTTGGAAGGAATATCCATACTGAAAATCATTCAGATTGAAAATAAAATGTGTATTTCGGAAGGAACGATTGGCTTCCAAATAGTCTTGAAAGGACACGGGAATAATATGTCCTATGTACCTCCAGTATTGCATCGCATACGAAGTAGAGCTAGTGGGATAATTCTAAATGTACATGCCAACAACCATCTAAATAGACCAAATTTTTAGAGGATGAACCTATATTGCAGTGGACCAACCAGTTGTAGAACCCTCCTTTGGAGACACCTAAATGCCTTTGAATCGATTAAAGAACTGAAAGGCACTTGGCACGGTTGGGCTCTCTGCGGAATATAAGCACGGACGTAAACAGGGGGTGCAGGAGGAGCTGTGACCCCCGTATTTAGTGCCTGGCCTTGCAGTGGCTCACCCTAAACATTTTTGAAAAATATGTAAACTTTAGTATGTCCGTAAATGAACAAAGCTTAATTTTTAATTATCCTACAAAATCTATTACGATAAAACATAGTCTGCGCAGGCACAAGAAAAATTTAAAAATAATAGTGCTGAAAAAAATCTATGACGAGAAATCTTAATCTATTACGAAAACTTAACGAAATTTAGTACGAAAAAAATAGACGCTGCTGGCAATACTGGGCCCACTTCCTCCAGCCCAGTCGTCAATTCGTTGTATCCGCAGTATACAGTGACCGTAGTTAGCTTTCCCTCATCCATAACCTCTCCTTTGTCGTCATTTTGGGTGAACACGTGGCTATCGTTCAGTGGCCGTTGTTTCTCCCCAAGGAAGAATCAAGTGTCCTAGCCAGAAGAAATCCCGATCCATTTATGTCTGTACCTACAAAGATTCAGCTCACAGCTACCACTTTACGTATTTGACACCTTGAAGGGTCATAAATATAGTCACTGAGCCAGCATTCCTTTCAGTTAGATATACGTACTATATACCACAAGAGTTTTTAGATGCATCAGTATAGAACTACGTGGATTGAGAGGGGTGAAATGAAACAGTGGACTATGACTGAAGTCAGATGCCCTTAGTTGGGTGGTCCGAGGCATATCAAACCAAGTTTCTAGGTGAATGCCGTCCAGCGAAGCCCACACGTAAAGCAGCAGCATAACCTAAATGTCTGGCCAGAAGCTGATCTGTTATCTATTGCTTTAAATTATAAAAAGCAGTATTTTATTTGCTCCTATGAGTAAGGTGCTTGTCCAGAAGAATCTAAAATTTGATTAATTTGTTTAATTGAGGTGTGTATTTTTAACGATTTTAACGACTTTTGGTTAAAAATTGGGCGTGTCACCCTCAAAATTTTCCGATTAACCTTCGGCGGAGCCTGCGGCGAGCTATTTCGATGCCCCCTAAACTTAGATGTGTCCCAACTAGTCCCCTCAAAAATAATATTCTGCCTACGTCCCTGAATATGAAGAAGTTGCACTCCATTGCAAAATTTACGGATTAATAACTTCTATATGGTGAGAAGATTAAATGCCAGAAAAATGGAAGGAAAGCATCCACAAAAAGAAGATAAATCAAAATACTTCCAGTACAGGGGAACCTCACTAAACAAGCACTGCATACAAATCCCTCTCAAATGTTAGATTATACAGATGACCCCACATGCGAAAAAATTCCTGGGAGAATACCAAGCCGCATTTAGGACATACAGATATCAACAATAATAGACCAACACTTTGTACTGAGACAGCTCCTAGAAAATGGATGGGAGGATAATAGAACGGTATATAACCCCTTCATAGACTCGAGAACGATAGCAGAGAGAGAAACCAAGTCTGGAATTCGACGGTGGAATTCTCAGTAGCAATGGAGGATGGAATATCTAAAGTATTTGTAATTAATGATCTAAATGATGGTAAGGCCCATGCTAACCTATGGCTCCATAGCCTGGGGCATAAAGGCCACGCAAACAGGTGCAATCAGGCAACTAGATGGCATGTCTGTGCGTCTCGGGGGCGATGAGAACAACCCCAACAGCAGCACTGGAAATCCTGCTAAATCTACCTCCATTACATATCCTCATACAGGGGAACGTAAGAACGATTCAATACCGGCTCAAGCAAGGCAACAAGCCCATCATTAAATGGGAAAGGCCCACAAGATGGAAACTAGAGGACAGCGAGGAGATCAAGTATCTCTTCTAAATGCCATCAGACGAAACAACCCCCTCCTATGGGTTTGATAGACCCTTCTCAGTAGCAATTGTAGGCAGAGAAGAATGGAAGGGGCGGGCCTCCTATAAAAGCGGACCAAACATGGTATAGCGACAGCCTTAAGACCAGTAAGGGTGTAGGAGCCGGGGTCCACGGACCAAGGTCAAATATCTTCATAAACATGGGCAGTCAAGCCACAGTGTTCCAAGCAGAGGTCGCGGCAATTCAACACTGTGCCATGGAGATAGAGAAATTGAACATTAGAAAAAAAAGGGTAGTCATATACTCCGACAGTCAGGTCGTCTTAAAAGCAGTTAGTGCACACAAGGTCAGATCTAGACTAGTTAAAGACTGCATAAGTGCCCTTGAAGAGGTCGGTCGTAACAATAAGCTCTCCATTGCGTGGGTTCCGGGACATGAAGGCCATCAAGGCAACGAAGAAGCCGACAAACTTGCAAAACGGGGATCAAGTAAGGTTACGTTGGAACCTGAGCCCTATTGCGGGATAGCAGGAAGAGTCTTCAAAACAGCAGTTAAAAGCTGGATAGATAAACAATCTCTAAACTAGTAGTAACAAACACCGGGGCAACTACAGGCCAAACAGTTCATAAAAAACGGCTCCCCAAAATTCATGGCAGATATGCTTAAGAAGAGTCGTAAGAGGATAAGAATATTAGTGGGTCAGCTGACGGGGCACTGTAGAATGAACAGACACATGGAAAAGATCGGCCAGGCAGATAATAGCCGTTGCAGGTTCTATCAGGAGGAGGGGGAGACCCCAAAACATGTGTGGTGCGAGTGCTAGGCTCTCTGCAGGCTCAGGTATGCAAGGTTAGGAGAGACCAAACGAGGACCTGCAAGATACATGAGGAGCCGGTACTTCATTTGTGGAGTCTGATTAGGAAGACCAGACTGGATGAGGTCCTCTAAGCATGGTTCAGAGTGCTACAATAAACCTACATAAGTTGCAGTGGCAGAGGCCGGTACCAGAGCCAACTTTCTTCAATTCTTTTCTATTCTATGGTATATCTAGCCTAAACAAGGCAAGGTCCTAGGTCCAAGGTCTACGAGAACGCCGGTGAGATCAGCTGAACTGCTAACATCTAAAGGTTCCAAACTACTGCTAGCATATGCACGAGACGTTAATTTCATTGGAAAACTCATTCTTAATCGTAAAACACTATCCTCAATATGCTTAAACATTTCAATGTTTCCATAAATTAAACAATAAACGATTTCTCCAAAATTACCTCTATCAAAAGAAGATTCGGATTCATCATAGCCCCTAAACACAAGTTCCTGTCTTCCTAACAATGCGGTATCAATTAAATAGGTATTTAGTGCTATTTTGGGAAAGTCAAACTAAACCTAGATACCTCTGGATGTCATCCTTGCAACGAATCTTGTACTTTTGCTGATATAAGACAATATACCCATTTTTTTATTTGCCTAGCAATAAACATGGCCAACAATATAAACGCTGCCACAAAGCCAAGAATGTGTTGTGTACCAAGATGTCTGAAACGAACGTGTTACCCTTCTTATCATCAGTTAAAACACTTAGCTGAGGAGTAGGTCTGTTTTCCTATATGGCCTCTCTCTTTCCATCCTCCTGCCTTCTGCAAAACAGGGTTTTGAGAAGGAATTAGTAGCATAAATATTCTGTTATGTGCGGATGAAGTTTTTAGAAGTTGTTTTGTTACGTACAAAAAAAAAATAAATATTTAAAGACTTTTTCTAATAATGCCTTTGTGTCACCCGCTATTAAACCCAAGCCTTCTCGTTAAGGAATAAAATTTAATTAAATAAAAGTTGGTTTTGCGGGGATTGAACCCGAACCGAGCGCCACTATAATGAGAGAAGCAGAGCAACATGCTAGAGAACCTTCGAATTAATTTAGTTTAAAGCTTCTCGACAAGCGTGCGGTGCGCACGGACCTAATACACTGTGGAGGCCTGTAGGCTAGTCTTCGTTTCCCTTTTCTGCGTATGATGTTTCACTTCTGGTGTTTGATTCACGAGCACACAATTTTTTTCTTGTACTATTTTTGGTATCCTTCAATCACAATTATAAAAAGCAAAGGGACGTCTTAATAATTTGTTACCAAATTGATAGCCTCGATTCGGTTAGGTACAATGACGGCTCGTGAATATTAGAATAGGGGAGGCCACTTTTAGGAGAAAAAATTGTGCCGCAGGCAAATTTTCTTCGGATGCCACGCCCATTAAGGTTTATTTTAAGGCCATAATGCTACAGTTTTTATACCTCAATAAATATAAAGCTACCTAGCTTTTATTTTGAATATTACTTTCTTTCGATTTTCTAATTGTTAGCTATATTTAGTTCTTAGCAAAATTTTGGGAGAATATTTAAATACCATTTAGATATGTATTTATTTATATATTTAGGTAGGTATGTGTATGTTTGATTTTATTTAAATTTTTTTTTAATTTAACTTACTCACTAGTAGCCAGTCTATGATATCCTCAGATTATTTAATTTCATTTAAGTTATCCATTTTTTAATAACAAAACATTATACAAATTCTAAAAACCTTACCTTACCTCAATTAAAAGCAAGAACAACAAATAAAGAAAATTTAAAATAGAAATCTTACCAAAATTCTGATAACCTCTAAAATAGCGCGCGAAAACTGTTTACCCTGAAAAAAAATCAAAACAAATGCGGAACTGCCGAAGAAATCGAGGTAAGTACAAAGACTAGTGCCTGTACGGCTAGCCGCCTATGAGTCCTATATTATACCTGTTAAAATAAGAAGGGCATGCCTGAGCTTAATCGAGTCAGGAGGCCTTATTTCAAAACCAGATGAGGCTCAGAATCTGCTAGGCTGGCAACGTACCTATCCTATACCGTATGCCATTTATGATTTCACACCAGCGTTCGTTCTCGTGTCGATGATGAGTTGACCCGGGCTATTTATGTCTCTTTCTTTCATAACAGATGAGACAAGAATGCTACAAGAAATTTGCGATGTCTACGGTGCTGTGTGGTGCGTACTGCATATATTAGAAGTGGTAGAGTTTTGCAGCGGTATAATAAATATATTGATAAATAACTGTAAATATATTTTT
>JAEQML010073962.1:0-14656 GCA_016904865.1 Pissodes strobi | reverse complement strand
TATTAGGTAGCCTAATATTTCAGTTATTTGCGTACTTTTTGATCAACCAGATATATTTTGTTTGGTGACTATACATAAATACTTTTACAAAGATGGCGTGTTGATAATATAATGAACAAAAACATTAATAAGCAGTGAGTTTGGGTATACATACCTCTACACACCCCTAAATAAAAATTGGGTCTTACCACATTTTTGAAATTGTATGGCATTTCGTAAAAATCTCACCAATTTTTAGAGCAGTTTTCCAACTTCCCTCATTAATGAGTTTTTTGTAGAAACGATTTTTAATTGATTTGCTTTCATCAGCACGATATCTGAAATTTAAATCTCCTCTCGTTCGATGATCGATTCGATTTCTTCATTCCGTAAAGATCTCATTTATTTCTAGAGCAGTTTTTCAACTGCTATCATTACTGAATTTTTTATAGAATCAACTTTTAATTAAATTACTTTCATCAACACGATATCTGTAATTTAAATCTTTCCCGCCCGATCATCGATAATTCGATTTTAGGTTTGTGTCTAACTGTACCGTAGCGATTTTGCTGCGCTAAAACTCTCTATTAATGAACTTTCTGCACTTGTATCGGACACCAATCTTTTGAGAGTTGTCGTTGCGAGACGGTTCGGCATGATGACATTACAAAAATAAACCTAATTAGGTCACCGATGCTAAAAAAATAAATAGAATGAATTTAATTCGCAGTCATTATAATTATATTAAGAATATTGTTTTCAATGCCTATGTTCAGAATTAATTGGACCGAGTTGAAAATTTCGTTGCTTTATAATGTACGTAATACTGATGCCTTGAAAGCAGAACATCAGTCAAAAAAGCATCTTACCATTACTTTAATCAACAGTCAATCTCATCTTCTATACTAAATTTCTGCACTATAATTTTAGGCAGATTTATGAGTCACTCGAAATTTATTGTTAGATATACGTTTTTTTTATATCGTGGTTGTGTTGCGTAGGCGATTAGATTATATACCACCCCCCGGTGGGTGTTTTTGAATATTTTGATATCCACCTACAGAGTATATTAAAACAGATAGGCAAAAACTTTTGAACATCAAAGTGTCAAAATGACCGACATTCAACTGTCAATATTTCGTAAACAGCTAAAGATAGGTATAGGATATTATACACGAAATGTGTTTAGATTTCTCTAGAGAGTCCAAAAATGTAGTAATATGCAGGGTGTTCCATTTAAAAAAATGTGAAGTTGTTCATTTTTCTTAACTTTACGATGATCATTTGTTTTTACTGATATGCTCAAAAGATAATAAAGAAAAAACCATACAACTATTGTATCAAAAGTTTTTGCCTATCTCTTTTAATAAACTCTGTAGGTGGGTGTCAAAATATAAATGAACACCCTGTACACTGGCGAGCAATAAAAATTAGGACATTCAAGGTCATCTAAAAAAACTAAAGTGTAAACTAAGCCTAAAGTTAGATTAGGTATGTCAAATATATCAGGTGTCAATAATGACAGGGACAATGGTTTATTTTTTTTATAAGTATGCTTCAACTACGTACTACGTGAAGATCAAAATGCTATTTCGCCTACAAAACTATTAAATTATAAAAAAATTAAAACCACTGCAAATAAACTAAGTAACAAAAATAAGGTTATTTAATTATTATAAGGTATGTAATAACAAAGGCATTAACCTTTGTTTTCTACTGTAGTGTGAAGATTTTTGGCGAAATTCAAAAATCCACAAATATAGAGGGTGTCGTGGCATTTAAAATGACCAAGTTGGCAACGTTTATGTCTGTCATTTGTTTATTTTTTAACAAATTCGAACAGTTCATGAGATAACTTAAAACTTCTGTATAAAATATTATTGAAATGATAATTTCTTTAGGCGCGTTCATCACACTTTTTCCTGGGTAGTGAATAAGCCGTCAACGCTCAAATATTTAAGGCTCATTCGGGTAAAGTCGGCTCGTGTCGACTTCAGCCAAGCGAAAATGAAAAACACATTCAGGAAGTGAAAACTTCTTTAGGCGTACACTTTTTCCTGGGTATAATGAATAAAACTGAACCGTTACGCGCGACGCTCGGCTATCGCTATTCGGATAAAGTCGGCGCTAAAATCATTTTTATCGAAAACGGCTGCAAACGGAAATTTGAGATTTAGTACATTTTTAGATAATAGGTGGAGGCCGCCGAAGAGCAATTATTTTTGGCGATCCGATTTTCAGGTTCCGAGTTATTACCTTAAATGTGCGCTCTTTCAAAATTTTGCTTTCATGCACGAAAACTGTTCAAAAAATGTAAAAAATTTTGGGACAAATATCTAGAATCTTTTTGAGCATGTATATTTTTCAAAAAGAGGTCACTTTGGGTCATTCTAGCACAGACAAAATCGCGGGGATCGAAAAATCTAAGACCACAGTTTGATAGGGAATTTCTATTATAGGAGAAAAATTTTCCAATAGAAAATGTCGGGAAAATGGACTTTTCAAAATGTATAAATCGATTTCTAGGTCAAAAATTAAAATTTTTGTTTTTTTTCTTGAAAAGTGATTTTTTTAGAAAAACCGATTACTTGGTGAGAATTTACGCCAAAAAATTTATTAAAGGACCCTTTGGAAATGATAATGCTTTTTATACACGGTGTCCCGTATAAGAATGCACAGTACAGGAAACCAGAAGAGGTAAAAAGATGATTAAATTAGAGAAAAGGTGCGCCTTGCTACATGCTACAACGTCATGCTTCGAGATCTAAAAAAATCCGATTACTTCCCATGATATTTGAGAAAATCCGAATTTTATCGATTTCGTTTTTATGTTTTTCTGACTTTGTTTGAAAGATATGACAATGCAAATTTCACTTTCCCATTGCCACTTTTCCTGCTCTTCAAGCTGATGTTATTACATTTTCAATCTGACGTTTCGTTTCTTAGCAACCATCATCAACTTTGATTTTTTAAATAGTCGGAAAAATTTCTTTTATTCCTAAAAACCTCTAATTTCAATCCTAAATTCAACAACATATCGCTATTTACATATATCCTACGTTTCGGATAAAAAAAACATCATCAATGCCATTTGATGATGATTACGAAGAAACGAAACGTCGAATCAAGAATCTAATTACGTCATCATGTAGAGGAGGCAAAATGGCATAAGAATGTGAATTTTATTTTGATCAATTTTCTTTATTAAAGCCTGAAAAAAAAATCAATTGCAATCTACGAATTCATGAAATTTAAAGCATAATTAATTTTTTTCAGATTTTTATTAAAGATGATAGATTACAATACAATTCACGTTCCTATGCCAATTTTTGTCCTCTACCTAATGACGTAATTAGATTTTTGATCCCACTTTTCGTTCCTTCGTAATCATCATTAAATAACATTGATGATGGTTTTTTCAGCCGAAACGTCGGATAAATGTAAGAAGCGATATGTCGTTGGATTTAGGATTGAAATGAGTGTTTTTTAGTAATAAAACAATTTTTTTCTACTATTTGAAAAAATAAAGTTGATGGTTGCTAAGAAACGAACGTCAGATTGAAAATCTAATAACATCAACTTGAAGAGCAGGAAAAGTAGTAGCAATGGGAATGTGAAATTTACATTGTCATATCAGTTCAAATAAAGTCAGAAATAAATAAAAACGAAATCGGGAAAATTCGGGTTTTCCCAAATATCTTCGGAAGTAATCGGATTTTTTTAGATTCTGTAGGGTTCAGCAAGGCACACCTTTTCTCTCATTTAATCCTCTTTGTATCTCCTCTGGTTTCCGAGATCCCTGTAGTGTGCATGGGATACCGTGTATAGGATGAGTAAGTTGCATTAAACTTTTCGTCATTTTGAGTTTTGACACATGTCATCGCTAAAGATTTTATTACTGTAAAACCGACTAATCTGGAGTAACTAAACTTTCGCACATTAAAGAGGAGGGATGATATACCAAAAAAACGCCTCGATCTGATTGAAAATTCCGAATTGGTGATTTTCAGCTTGAATAATCTACTTTGTACGTGCCAGCCAACTCTCAGGTTCGTAAACCTCGTGGTTTCTGCTATAGAAAACTTCTATAACAATTTTTCATACGAGTTCGGGAAATACGAGAAAATCAAAGTTAAATTGAAAAGTACAGAAAATCGCAAAAATTTCCAAAGTTTTCAATATTTCGGCAATTTTAAGAGTCTAGCATAGCTTTGCTTTTGATGCGTTATGGGAAATTTGAGGGAATACGTCTTCTAATATTTTGGCATGATGTTTAGGTAAAAATGTGTACATTTATACATTTAATTGCCTGAAATCTCATTGAAGACGGTTTGAATTCGGAAAAATTGGCCAGAGGTAGTTTTTGGTGGATTTTATACCATATTTTGAGGCAAAACTTTACTTTTAGCATATCGATGCGTATATAGTCAAGTATCATACGGTCCGCTCGCTTCGATGTCGTGCTAAGTTTGAAAAAGGTTTTTTTCATTAAAATGCTAATGGCCTAGATGAGGTTTTTTAATGTTGGCAATTTCGAAAATTCCTTTTTTTTCTAAATAGGCACGTTTCAAGATGGCGCCGAGTACAATTTTTCAAAAATATATATTTTTGTTATTAATCAACCGATTTTTGAAAACAAAAAAACAGAATACTCGGAAAGATCTATTGTTTCTAAAAATATATATAAAAGTTTTTTAATGTGTAATTTTTATGTAAATTTATACAAAAAATTTAAAAAAATATACAGTAATTAACATTTTTTATTTAAAAATGTTTTGAATAGTTACACTAAAAAAACATACGCAAAAATGTATTAAACAGAAAAGGTGCAGATTTTCTTTCTGCATCCAACGATATATGGTTTGTTAGGGCTTGGAGCAACCCCTAAGAATGTAAAAAAGTAAGGCGCTATTCCATTCGCGTCGACAATTACGAGATGCGCTTAAAAACAATAGTTGTTACTACCACTACCACATCCTTTTTTGCAACAACATTTTATGAGACCAATTACAGCCTGCGGAGCTGGTGGGTTCAACATGGGAATGGGTTCTAATGATTCATTTAATCTCTTCCATCCAAATAGAGCTGGATCTGGAAGGCTTTGCGTATTTTGGCAAGAATGTTTCCAAATGGTTGCCATATAATTTGCTCTAAAATTAATACAAAAATATTAGGACTTTTTTTTGAGTTTTCTAATTATCTTACCTTAAGATATGTTGTTTCAAAGCATCAGTCGTCGGAGGTAAGTTTTTCCCTTCTTGTCCCTTGGTGGAATACAGGTATCAGCGTAAATCTTTAGTGCGTAATTTTTATTTTTGTAGAGCAAACATACAAATTCTTCCAAACTGAGCCCCATCTCTTCGGTGGGACTATCTTGATTGCCTAATAGTGCTAGAGCCGCCAGTATGCTATATGTCTCATCCATTTCGAAAAAAAAATTCGCACAAAATTCCTTACTTATTTTTGAAAACCTTCCTGTCATATCTGTACCAGTAAATGCATGAAAACCAATAAGCGCATTTCTGTGTGAACTGCCTGATGATTCAGCCACTTTCCTTATATCAATTTCTCTTTTGTTTTTCCCACGGCCAGTTATCATCGAGATATTTTCGGCTAATCGTTCATAAAAACTAACTAGAAGAACGAAAACATCTGTGTCGGGACTATAAACTACAATTTTGATTTTTTTTCCATAATATTCGGTCCCACGATCTCCATGAAGTATTAATATTGTATCGGCTTCCTCATGATCGTTTTCTAATAAATTTTCTATCAGAGGCTTATTTGAGCTAGTTATGTTATTATGTGAGATAACAATATGCCTAATTTTTCCACATTCTAAAACTTTTTTGGTTAGAAATTAAGTGAGTTCCTTTTTTGCTTTTGAGTTCGATAAAAAATCTTTGAGCGAAATATTTTTTATTAATGTTCCATCTGTAACATGATAAGTGGCTTCAGAATAGTTTTTACGTCTTTTATACCTAGTGAAACTTTATAATGAGTTCTCCTTGTATCAAAAATTAAATGGACACCATCGAAGTATCGAGTAACTTCTATTAAAATTAAAATAAAGGCATTTGCAAAATCTATGCACGTCTTCATGTCTGGAGATTTTGAAATGCTCTGCACTAAAGCCATTCCGTCCACCAAAATTACTGATCTGAGTTTGACTAATGATGGATCCAAGGGCGTGTGAGTTGGGCCATTTTTAGAAAATTCTTTCAGTTTTTGCCTAAGTTTATATTTATCGGTAGGCAGTAGAATGCTTCCATCAGCGGCAAACAATGATCGAGGAACTGAGCCAAACTGATATTCTCCTACTGCGCTTCTTAAATCAATATCTTGGCGAGTCCTCGAAACTAAAACTAAACGCTAAAGTAGACATCTTTCTTCTCTGATTTCTTTTTTTTTTCGTTTTGTTTTGTTCTCGATTTTGCATTTGATGATTTAAATGTTTTTAATTTCATCTTGTGAATTGTATCCCATATTCCTACTTTTCCTTCAAAAATTGTTTCAGACTCAAAAGCCTTGTATCTTTCTTCTCCGAACTTATCTCTGTTTAAGATATCTCGCGCTGCTTGTTTATCTAAAATTTTGCCGCTAAAAAGATTACTCACTTCATCAGTGTCGGGTATCTCAGAAATGTAAAAAACAGGCAAGGTCTATCACTTTTTGATTTTTTGGGTAAAATTACACAGAAATTACACATTTAAAATTCTTAATATATTTTTTTTTTGAAAATATAGATCTTCCCGAGTATTTTGCTTTTTTGTTTTCAAAAATCGGTTAATTAATAACAAAAATATGATTTTTTAAAAATTGTACTCGCCGCCATCTTGAAACGTGCGTATTTAGAAGAAAAGGGGTTTTCGAAAATGCCAACATTGGAAAATCTCATCTGGGTCATTAGTATTTTCATAAAAAAAATATGTTTTAAACTTAGCACGAGATCGAAGCGAGCGGCCATTTTTGAACCCTATGATAATAGACTAATAGTTTTTGTGGTAAGTAAGTAGATTTATTTCCCCGATATCTTATTTGAAGATGAGAAGGTGAACCATGATCGAAGAATTTGGACAATTTTCACGCGATAAGCAGCGGTTTCTGCCGATTTTATTATCAAAGTTATGGAAAGTAACTTCCCAATTAATCCAAACTAACTCTGTAGACCTCCTTCAAAATATGAACAGAAACCCTACACAGCATGAATGCCTTTTCACTGTTGCTTATGTCACTTGAATACTACTTCAGTCGTGGATATACAGAAGGCGGGAATTTAGAGACTATATCTAAATGTTTTGCGCATTTCAGATATTAATAGCAAAAGTTCTCTCCATTCAGAGAAGAGACTAGTACTGACAAACATTGTGAAATAACTAAATATCCAGGTGATATTGTTTCTTCTAAAACATGTAAACCCTCATTTTCATATTTTATTTCATTTTTCATGGGTGCCAGTATTTGTCATTACTTGAGTTTTAGTCCACTTCTCAAATTGACAGATTTCATGTTATCAGGATAGTCGCTACTTTCCGTGGTGTTTTTAAACATGAAAGTTGTGTTTTTTAATAATAAAAATTCTCATTTTCCACATCAACAGTTATATATCTACCTCCGTCTGTATTTTTACTTGTTATAGCAACCGTTCTATCTTGCATTGCTTTTCTACTGTTACCTTTTTAAATATTCATGTTTCATCAAAAATTGATCTATCTATATCTATATAGATGAAGGTAAATCCAACAAAAATTGCATTGTTACTACTTTTACATCTAACCTCAATTTTGTTAATCCAACTATTAGCTTATTTGGATTAACAAATTTTCGACTGTTCTGAAAACGCTTATTTATCTAATCTAGCAGGAGTTCTTTTTTTATTGTTTATGGAATAGTATATTATTTAATATGGAGGAAAAGTGATACTTTTCATGGCGCGCTCGTGCTTAACAGCCGAACGGAGTGAGGCCGGTAATAGAGAGCAAGCCATGAAAAGTAACTTTTCCTCCACATAAAATATGCTGTTTTTTCTTCAAATGTCGACAAATTAATGCAAAAATATCTCTTTTTAACAGTAATAATAATAATAATTACTAACAAAGATAAGTTGGTTTGCAAGGCAGCTTAGACCGGTGCACGGTGTCGGTGAATAGGCACAGGTCGTTGCTATGGTAATGTAACATAAAGCTGTCAGTGGACACTGTCAACAATAATTATTTTTTTAAAATTGCGTCTCCGATTGCGTATAATTGATAAGCAGTTATTGAGTAAGTTCCATTAAATAATAACCAATTTGTTCCTAAATTAGTGATTTTTAGAAATGCAGTGCACAAATTGAGTGATAAATACAAATTTTAGTTTAATAATTCTTGAGTTGTTGACGCTTGCTTTGTTGTTTGTTTGTATCTATGTAGCTATGATAACACTTTTACCTCCGCCGGCGGAAAAGTGAAAAGTAAAGCTTCGGCTCGTAAACGCTAGCCCGCGGTTGGAAATAATATACCTTGGGTGCCAAAAATTCGCCAAATACCTATCTCAATTTGAGAGTCGCCTCTGAAGACCGCAAAGTCTTCGTTTCCTTCGCCAGTGTATGATTCTGAAATTCCTCGCCTCTCCAATTAAACGATACCAGTTGATGAACGCCGATAGCTGTCAAAAGAGGAAAGAAAGCCAGTATAAAAGTCGCCAGGGGAGGAGCAACTAAATGCTCTCACAGGAGCCTGTAGATAGAGAGGTAGACAGACCATCAATCACACGCGAAAGCGCCTTTGTGCCTGACAGTTCACACCTTTCGACCAACGCCATTTTATCATTTTATCAGTTTAACCCTCGTCATCATTTCCTTGAGCAGTTGAGCAAAATCATGCACCCTAGGAAACGCCTTCCCTTAAGAAGGCTCTTAAGCCGCCTTCCAGTCTTCCCATGAGAGGTCATACTTATCGAGCCTATTAAACCAGCTCCTTGCTGCGCCTTGCAATTTCGCCTGCATAAAATATGCCCTCTCATACTTCGTTGAAGATCGCCCAACTGGTCAGCTTTGCTCAACCGCCTGACTACGTTACAGCCCTGGCTATCAGGATCGAAAGGGTCAATAATGTCGCCGCCTGCCCTTGGCCTTGTCTTCATACAGCCCGAACTGCAAGCGAGCTTTCGCTACAAGCATGCTCTACTACTGCCTGAGGAACGTTCTCACCTGATTTTTCGCCTTTCGTTTTGCCCTTGGTACCGCCAGTACCAACGGTCGCCTTTTGCCTTGTCGCCTTTGCCATTTCGACCGCCATAATCGGCTGGATAGTATTAGGTTGATGCATAAGTCCGTAGCGTTTTCCTCGGGGCAAGAGTGCCTTGGAATTAAACGTATATTTTATTTGTCAATGTCATTTTAGTGCTGCAGTTTTGTGCTCTTAAAAACGCCATAAATTGTTTGATTTTAAGTAACGTAATTTTAATTATCAGTTAAAGAAAATTGAGTGCCAGGAAAAAATTAACATTTCCGACATATCCCTTTGCTTGAGTTTAACCGTGAAACAATAGCGTCGGAGGCTGTTAGAATCATTTGGGTCGTGTTTGGGGAGACCGTTATCGGGGAAAGTACGGCACGAAAATGCTTTGCTCCTTTCAGAGGTATTTTTAACATGAATGACTCTTAACTTTCAGGGAGCCAACCGATTTTAACGAAGCTCATTTAAACGCTTGAATTCATGACGATCCCCGTCAGTCAACTAAGGATTTAGCTGATTTGATGAATTGTGACCAATCAAAGATCGTACACCTGCATTCTATGGACAAAGTGCAAAAACTTGGTGTATGGGTACCGTAGACGTTGAGGGACAACAGCAAAATCTGTGCTTTTTTGCTTGAGCCAATTGCATAACGCTTACCCGCATACTGCTAGTATTATGAAAGCGGCTATCCAAGAACTGGGTTGGAAAGTTGTTCCACATCCACCTTATTCTCCTGACATTTCTCCATCAGATTTTCGCCTTTTCCGGTCTTTATCTAACAACCTACGAGGTAACTCCATTGATAACGAAGCTGATCTTCAGAATTGGAAAGATGAATTTTTCAACTCTAAACCACCCACTTTTTTCAGGCCTGGCATAGAAAAGTTGCCAGAAACAATGGAGGAGAATGCCTTCTTGAGTAGATTTTAGGTTTTGTTTATCTAAATTCAATAAATTTAGATTTTCAAAAAAAAAAAACGCTACCGACTTATGCATCAACCTAATAGCTGCCAAACCGCCTTTCAACAGCTTATGTACCATGGAGACTGTTTCGTCTTCCATCGCCGATTCGCCTTCGCCGTGGTCACCTTCGCTCAATTTAAGCTCGTAATCGCACTCTAACTCGTCACTTCTGCCTTCTTCCATAAGCAATCACTTGATAAAACGTATTTACACACCAGTAACATAGTTAAAATACACCACAATTCTTACAATAATAATCAGCAGACGCACTTATAGTGATTTTCCCAAAAATTGTCAATCAACTGTCAAGGATAGCAAAAAACGCCCGCCAATAAAATTGTTAAGAGTTTTTGTGATACCGCCACTCACAAAGAAAAGAAGACGCTAACGTGATTCAACTCGCCGAAATCGAACAATAACTCGAAGTTAAGTTAGGATTAAATCTAGCCAGAGATAAATCGGTTACAATAATTAGAGGTTAAGTTAAATTAATCAAAAGAAATAGGCGAAAACAATACAAATATACTTACGCAAATCCTGTTTGTTGGAGCACTAATATTATAGTTAAACGAAATAAAACAGATAGGTCGGTGAAAATGAAACTTAGTTTATTTCCATGAACTGGAAAAGGCTGCTCCCGTACAATATTAAAAACAAATTCACTTCGGGTCGAGTGGAGTTGAATAAAAGAAACGGTATTTAATATTTCCTACAGCTATTTAGATATAGAATTCCTGTTGGAACAAAATTCAATTAAGTAACGAAAGTAACAAATATTACTATTAGACAACCAGGACTTCTACTCGACGTGATCACGTAAGGCTTTCACTTCTTCTTCTTCACCGACTAGGACTGGATATAAAGAAATTACACTCTAATTACAATCCGTGAAATAAGAAACTATCTAACCATTTTAAAGCTCTAAGCTTAGAGCATGTACTCCAAAATGAGATTTGTCTGGATAAAATTGAAACTAAGGACTTAAGGTCTTGCTAAAATAAAACGCCCCAAAATAATAAAGGAACGTTCACAGACAGACCAATAAAAGAAAGATAAATTTCCTGGGAAAATCCAAAATAAAAAGAAAAACAGTTTTACCTTTTCAAGGTCTATAGAAATCCACTGGCGCTGGATATGTTGCCTCAAAAGTTGGTTAAAGCGAAGCAATGTAAAATCACAATTAAAGAGCAGAGTTTAGGCACTAATAGACAACTAAACTGAAAAAACAAGGCAAGGTATAGTCCAAAACTCCAAAGAACAGGCTGGACAGTAGATCTGCCCAAAAAGACACTGAAAACTGTTCAGTCACAACCACACTGTTTGCTCCAATAGAAAACTTACCAAAAAGTAACGACGCGACGTGACCAATTCTAGAAGCGAAACAACAAAAATTCAGTTTCTGGCCTGGCATTTTTACCAACATTACCTATAAATCGACCCTAAAACAGAGCCTTATCCACAATACCGGAACAGAATTTTTGCACTCGACGCGCGTTTCGCTAACCATGTTAGCATCATCAGGAGATGATTAAGATGATTAAGAAATTCACTTCTCCTGATGATGCTAACATGGTTAGCGAAACGCGCGTCGAGTGCAAAAATTCTGTTTCGGTATTGTGGATAAAGCTCTGTTTTAGTGCATGTTGCCGAAGGTTCCAAACCCCAACATAGTATAAATCGACCCGTTAATACAAAGATTTAGCATCACTTGTCTAGCAAAGCAATACTTCCCGTCGAAGACTTTGACATACCGAATCCTATTTTATTTTATTTCATTTTATTTTTATTTATCAACGGGCAAAGCCCAATTACAATAATTAGTGCTATACATTCTAAATAGTCTAGACAACCTAAATAGTCCTGACAGTTATCAGCAGACTAGAAAATAATAATACAGGAAACAACAAAACAGATACAGATACCCCTACAACTCAAACTCAATCAAATTCCAATTTAGTTTAGTCACTTACTTGCATCACAGATTATCACAGTTAAAGACTTGACACAGAAATGCAAGATGCAAAAAAATCTATCTCATGATGTTGACTAGCCAGTCGGGTAGTTCTGGGAATGAAAGTACTTAGGCCGTAATTAGTTCGGTGAATTGGATAATGGAAGCCGTCCGCAGATCTTGTAGCTCTAGAAGGAAGGAAGGAAAGGAATTGATATTCAATATTGTGGAGCAATTCCGAAGCTGCGGCTCTTCCGTGTAATATATTATAAAAAAAATGTGTGACGTATTATAATTGGTGACATATTGAGCAGAGTTAGTATTTCAGAGTCGGTATAGTTATCCAGGATATTTAATTTGTATACCACCTGTTTCGAAAAGTTGTGCGCGACCATACTAAGAGTTTGAACATGGATGCCATAAAAGGGAGACCAGACGCAAGAGGCATACTCTAGATGGGGGGCGAATAAGAGCGCAAAAGAGGGTCTTCAAAGCCCCAAGACTAGTGAAGATTTCAGTGGTTCTTTTAATAAAACCCAGCATTTGAAAAGCCTTACTGACAACATTATAAAAATGTTGAGAAAACTGGAAAGTTGAATTCAAAGTGACACTCAGGTCCTTGACAAAAGATGTATTCTCGAGATAGCATTGGCTGATCTTGTACTGAAAATTTATGGATGTCCTGGAGCGGGAAAAGGTCATGGCCTTGCATTTGCCCGGGTTGAGATTCATGCCAATCTTCATATACCAGTTTTGCAAATTAATCAAGTCATACTGGAGTTTATCACAATCCTCAGGAGTCCTGATCAGAAACTTAATCTGAGATCATCGGCAAAAAGCAAGCAGTGACTGCAAGTGAAACATTCATGTATATCATTAATGAAAACATTAAAGAGAAGTGGACCAACGTGAGACCCTTGGGGCACTCCGGAGGGGACACTGAAGGCCCTGACAATCTGTCTGCGCCCCCTTAAATAATCACTGTCCTGCCATAGCGCACGTCTCAAACTAAAGTCACCGATAATATGCAAAGGAAAGTTTGGCATTCTCAAAGCCAGGCCAACCATAGTTTCTGAGAATGTTGAGTATGTTTAGACAGGAGAATTTGGAAGTATATAAGCCGCTTCGTCAGTACCAACTGAAACGAAGATCTGTTCAGTAGTTTCTGGAACATGTAATATTTTGCTAGGCAAGGATTTATGAGTGGCTATTAGTACTCCATCGCCTCTCTTGAAAATACTGGTCTCTGATGAGCGATTCTTGCGATAGATGAGAAAGTGGGCGAAACAGAGTTCGGCATCGAAAATGCCGCTGTGAAGCCAGGTTTCTGTAAGTACAAATATGTCATATTTTGACTCTCTTTGCTGAGGACACGTCAATATTGTGACATGCTCATACTGCGAATATGTTGGGTGATTTGATTGATGCTGACTTGGCCCAGGTAAGGGAGTGGTATGCCTCCAACAATCTGTCTTTTGACACATTGAAGTGTGTATTAAGTAATTTAGCTCTAAGTAATTAGCCAGTGAACATTCAGTGATATACTAAGTTTTTGGGACCGTTGATTTATAATAGTGTAATGAACGCCGATTACACCCATTTATATACTTACTGTGTTTTCGGTAATTTCTTTAACTCCTGTTCATTTTCTTAAACCAGGTTCGCAGTACCAGTGTGTTGACACCCTATTTTGATGAAAATAATTTACTTAGAGACCATGGGCAACAACCCATATTTCTCCACCTGGCAGTCAGTAACTTCCTTCTACTTTTCTGTACTCAAATGTAACCTTAGTTATAATGAAATTAGCTTAGGCCAAGCCACTTTCCGTTTTAAAATACTAATTAATATTTAGAATTTAAGAGAGCACAAAATTCAATACCGCCGAGTGTTCCAAATTAGGATAATTGAAATTGGTTTACACGACTTTTGCATTCCGATCCAGGGTCTTTGCTCGGTGATTATTCGTAATAGACACGCCCCCTGGCCAAGGTTTCTTTTAAAGCAAAGTGTTGGGGGACCTGCTTAGGAAACGTTCAACTAGTGGGTGATAATCCTTGTAATTAGTTACTTTTGTCGCGCGTTATAATGCAGTAGAAAAAAATAATTAAAAGTCGGCTGCACCTTGAGTCTCATTCCGGTTCTGCTGAATTTAAACACAATGCCGCTTATTTGGAATATATTTCAATAGTAAGTTATTTTATTTTAATAAGGCATATGATAAGTGCTAATTTTGTACATTTTCCTGCATTTTCTTAGGCAAAATATTTAATTTTAGATGCGGTCCGGGCATTATTGAAATTTGAATTTCAATTTAAATTTTATATTTTTAAATAAAATTATTACTTTATTTGAATGTTCTCTTTTGGCGATCTAATTCGAAACTTAATCTATTTAAGTTTTATTTATTGGAGAGCTAGTACAAACTTGAACTATTTTTGAATAAATTAAAATAATTATGAAATAATTTGTGGAAACAATTTACTCAGAATCATATACTAACCCCGGTCTATTACAACAGATTTTAGTTTCAGGGTCATAT
>JAEQML010073961.1:0-14657 GCA_016904865.1 Pissodes strobi | reverse complement strand
GAAATGGGTTTTTGCTATAAAGTAATTTTTTCAAATGCTGAATTTTTGAATGATAATGTTTCCAAAAAAATTGTCAATTTCTTGAATTTTTCAAAAAAGGAGTTAAATATGTAGGATCTGACACAATTCTCCTACATTACTCAAACTATCCGTAAAAATGTCGATAGCATTATTAAAAAAAGACGACTCACTGAAAGATGTCAAAATAGAAGTCAGTTTCTTCGACTAAACTTTTTCGAATGTAACTTTTTGAAATAATTTTTTTCGGATAATTTTCCAACACTTCAGTTTTTCAAGAAAAAGTTAAGTTTAAGATATGTTAAGAGCTGATAAATTTTTCTGAGATTAAAATGTATAAGCAAATTATTTTTGTCTATTTCAACATGTAGAGTAGTAGATTACTTTCTTAGTTGAGGCAGTGTAGCTGAGTATTCAAATTATAATACCCTTTATTTTGTTTGATTTTATTCTTATCCTAACATACCTTATGGCCTATTTCTCTATTTTAAGTTAATATGGATATTATCATTGTTTTTTTTTATACAATGATATTATTAAAACTTAACACTGAAATTTAGTGCTAGCCCTCATTATTGCGTCAAGATGGTTTGTTTTGTTGGTTAATATTAAGTTTCAGTGCTTTCTATAAATTTCCCAATAATTTATATTCTTTTTTATTTTTCTTGGTTTGGTACATTTTATGACAAATAAAAATATTTTATGACAAATAATAAATAATTTTTTCTTGAATTAGGCACTTTTTTATGTCATTCATATATGAATCAGAAGATAATTTTTTGATATTTTACGTGTGCAATATATGTATGACGCATTTTTATTTTAGTTCAGAATTCTTGTGAGAAGAAAAACTCTAACTCTCTTGATGAATCTCGATTTTGATATTTTACTATCTGAAACTGAGTCCCGTTTCTGGCAATCAAAACAATCTAAGTTGTAATTCAGCTACACAAAATGTAGCATGTAGCTGAAATGCAACCACAATCAAGATTCTATTTTGCAGATCAGTCATAAGTGAACAAAACGACAATAAAATGAGCAAAAGAAGAGAGCGTTGACTTAGGCGGAGCTTGAAAAAATCGCAGAAGAATTAGGCAATAACAGTGACATAATTTTTAGTTCCGATGATTCGATCGTGGATCCTGGGTGGATACCAGATTTGAAGAAACCTAGTGTACATGTCTTCTCCGAAGATGAGTTCAGTGTAATTTCTGAAGATGAATGATATATTGCGAAAGATATAATTCAAGATTTTCAACGAAATATATTTGAAGAAGATGTTGCAAATCAGGCGGCATTAACAACACAGCACCCTGCTGTGTGGTCTGAATATATAGGCAGGCACAAACAGTTTTCATGTTAGGCCAGAGGGCTTGCAAGAAATAATTCCCTACAACGCTACCTCATCAGAGATTTTTTTTAACTTGTTTACGACGAAGTGATTAGCTATTAGTAACCAACAATAATGAAATCAGAAGATTTTTGGGGATTAGCAACGTGGCCAGGCTTAGTAAGACTTAGTTCACTAAAAACTGCACACTTATTAAACACAGACACTCAATGTAGTGTTTCAGGAACGCAAACCATATCCACAGAAACTGAGCCATGACCCTCTCTACGAGTAATTTATCTGCTATCCAAGAAGAAAATTTAACGAACCAACATAAACCTCCCGAGAGTGGACAACTAGTAACATCTGCTACTGATTAACGTGCGACTTCCGATATAGATATCTTCCAATGTTGCAACTGAAGTTATAGCGGAAACTAGAAGGCGAAAAACACGAAAACCTATAAAAAAAAACATCAGCTTGTAATACCTTAAAATAGCAAAGAGGGGTTGACCTGTCAAACCATCGTAATCGTACGTCACCACTTTGCGCAAATGTGTAATGTGGTACAGAAAACTAGGCCTAGAACTTTTATTGGGAATGGCTCTAGTCAGCTTCTGGATAGTAGATTGTTGATTGTTAGTCGTTTCGGCTAGTTTCAGCCGCCCGGCACTGCTACCTTTACAGATATTTTGTGCATGACTATACAACTTAATTTGTGTCCAAGAGACGTAGGCTTCTTCCAAACGAACCTTTTTTCTTCGGAGGTAGTTGACTCACTTCTTGAGGTGATAGCTGCACTTGAGCCTTTTGCAGAGTTGGGTTGGACATTGGCCAAGTAGATATTCTGCGGTTTCAGTTGCATTATTGAAAAATCTACATTGGTCGTCTTTTGCTTTGCTTATTGCATTTAGGTGATATTTTACCGGGCAGTGTCCAGTGAGCAGTCAGGCGACAGTTCTAATATCTGCTCTGTTCATGTCTAAGAGCTGGCCTGCTCTTTTCGCAGATATGGTGATAAAGCTTTTCGCCTGTCTTAGTCCTGGAGTGTTTCTCCAATAGGACGACAGTTGGTCTTGTTCCCATTTGTGTAGTTCTTCGGTGATATGGCTCTTCATAAGGCCACAGTAGGGCTCTAGTGTTCCAGCTCCTTCTTGAACAAGGCAGTCTGCTTTTTCGTTGCCCTCTATGCCTCTATGGCCAGGAACCCACATTAAAGTTACCTCTGGATAGTATACAAACATGTCTCAAAAAAAGAATATATCTATCGTCAATTGCCTATAAAATCTGGTGGATGAAGTTCTACACTCACATCCTCACAGGAAAGATAAAAACCATATAGAGCAAATAAAATGATAATGGAAAAAGGAATAGCAAAAAATACAGCGTCTGCCATGCGACGATTCAACAGGGAGCCGGTCGGGAAAAAAATCTAAAATAGTGTATACATTCTGTAGGGCATGTCCAGGTGGACCTCAATGCTCTAATTGGAAACATAAATAAATACATGTTTTTGTAAAAATTTGGTTTTTAGCAAAACGATATCTTATTTTGAAGGCTCTATAAGATTTTAGTACTTAAAGCTTCCATTTTTTTCGATATTTATATGACTCAAACCTTTTCAGAGTTGATTTTTTGCGAAACAAAATATGTATAGTAGAACTTTTTTTTGTTTTGAGCTTTTATATAAACTGCTCGTCAAAAAAAACGACGCACCTAGTTTTTTGGACAATATTTGAAAGCTCGTTATTGGAAACCTACTCAACCGATTTTAAAAAACTTTAGAAATTCTGAATAGTTGAGTCTTTGGCTCTTACGTCTAATTTTTGTAATAAGATCTTTTGCACCTAACATATACTACAGGGTGTTAAAGAAAGAGATGTTTTTTTTTACAAAATTTCAAGTTATCTCCATTCATGGGGTAGTTGAGATTGATAGTCGTAATACCTCTCTTTACTTACAGTTAGGTAATACCTCGGGACGTATTTGAGATTTTGTGGATATCTTGGCTAACTACGATTATATGGCAATTTGTCGAAAATTGTCGTTATTTTTCAGTTTAGTCGCAATAATGAACAAACTACGGAGGTATCCATGAATTGTGAACACGACGTCTTACGGTCGGTCATATGCTATCAGTTTATGTACGTTACGTGATCCATAAAACCAGAGAGTTCAGATTAAGGGATATGTTTTACGCAAAATATTGCCCGAATACTACTAAATGGTCCCTAGAATACCTAAGAATTGAAATAATAGGTGGGTACTTAAATAGGACCCTCTGTTAAAAAATGAATTCTTTTATTACCATTTAACTTTTTCAATCACCCTGTATATTCGAAGGTAATTTCGAGTGTAATTTGAACGGTTGTAAGAGACAAAATCTCGTTTGCATATTTATGGTAACGTTACACGAAGTAATATCCTTATTTTACCATATTTTGACAACTGACTGATTTATCACCAAAAATCAAAAACCGTTTCGAGAAAATACCCCATTCTTAATAATCCATGGTATTAAGGTCGCATTTTAAGTTTACAGGTATAATTTTCTTTGGTTTGAATTTCTATTTTGAATTTTCAAAAAAAAAAATATTTTGTGTAAAACATATCCCATAATTTAAACTTTCTGGTTTACTGGATCACGTAACGTACATAAACTGGTAGCATATGACCTACCGTATGACGCCGTGTTCACAATTCGTCGATACCTTCCGTAGTTTGCTCATTATTGGGACTAAACTGGAAAATATCGACGATTTTCGAAAAATTGCCATATAATCGTAGTTAGTCAAGATATCCACAAAATCTCAAAAACGTCCCGAGGTATTACCTAACTGTAAGTAAAGAGAGGTATTACGACTATTAATCTCAACTACCCCATAAATGGGGATAACTTGAAGTTTTGTAAAAAAACATCTCTTTCTTTAACACCCTGTAGTATATGTTAGGTGCAAATTATCTTATTCCAAAAATTAGACATAAGAACCAAAGAATCAACTATTCAGAATTTCCAAAGTTTTTTAAAATCGGTTCAGTAGGTTTCCAATAACGGGCTTTCAAATATTGTCCAAAAAACTAGGTGCGTCGTTTTTTTTGACGAGCAGTTTATTAACCCCTCTTAACAACAATTGTGTCTGTTTGTGTGATACCTTACAGCTATTTACTCCGATCAGGTGTCATTCGTATTTGAATGACGCGGTCCTAGCATAAATATTAGTGTCTTTCAATTCTTTCATATGTGTAAAGTGTGGGCATTCATGTGTTAAAATAAATTAAGATTCATGATAGTTTAATCTGCACGTTCAAATAAACTTTAGAGATATGATGTCATTTTTCCTCGTTTTTTTACATTTACTTTTTGTCAGAGCCATTTTCGTAATTAGATTCAGTGAAAGAAAACTTAAAAAAGAGCTAAACATTCATAAAGAATTAACTTTTAAATAAAAGTTCGGTCAACAAAAATGGCCAATGGAAAGTTTTTTCGGGTAAATTCATTTTTGGAAAAAAAATTTTCTGAAAAGTTCTTCCGGAAAACTGTTCTCCAAAAAATATCTTTTGGTAGCAAGTAGATTTATTAACGAACCTGTGTTTAGTGGTGGGGGAGGTACAAATATTTCGTTTCTACTGCTGTGGGCAAGCGCTTGTCCTCTTATAGGTTTTCTAGACTTCATCAAGGGCTTCTTTACAGCTTGCACTTTTTTGAATTGTTGACTGCCTTGTAATGAAGCCTGCTGTGGTCCACTGGGCATAAAATAAGGATTGCTCATTTTATGAGAATGTTTCACTTTGACACCTAAAAAGTAACATAGTGAGAGTGAATTTAATTTTAATAAAGATATGCATTTGGTAAGAAATTTAGTAACTAATGGGAATATTTAATTTAATAACTACTTAATACTATGTGATACTGCCATTTCATTATTTCATATATATCTCCCATTCATACGTGTGTATCTGCAATCGATTTTTTTTATCATACTCAAAAATTATACAGAATATTGAATATTAATTTACAAAAAAATAGAGTTTGACATTTTCGGCAACAGCACGCTTTATAGATTAAAAAAAAACATTTCACTTACCTCGCTTTCTTTCTTTAAATGGTCCTCCATTTTTGACAGGCATAGCTTGAGATGCCGCTGGATTCTGACTGAAAGGTAAAGTAGTAGCTTCTATATTCAAAACATCAGCAGGGATCACTTCAAAGCTTTGATTGGGGGTAGCATAAGGTGATATTTCTGATTCGGAGTTGGATGGTTGTTGTCTTCTAGTACCAACGATTGGTCTCCAACCATCTGAAGACATAGATATGGAATCCTGAAAAGTTGATACTTGAATACTTCTAGTGAATAACACAACTGTTCTAATAAAAATGAAAACCACATAACACATAAAAAGTATGTTATTATTATCTTTAATACAAAAAGGCATTCAAGAATAAATATGCATAAAGTATATAAATTTAAATATGCTTATTTTTATTCATGCAGATTTGGAAGCTAAAAATTAATTTAACACAAAAAAAATCTTTCTCTAAATTATGATCAATATATTGAAAATTACCCCCTAAATGTACTTGTATCAGGATAATTCCGATACTATGTAGACTAGATTTATACTAAAAATAATATAATAAAAACTACAGGGCCAATACTCATATATCCACTAAAACTGGATCAGAGGCATGCATCCAAACAGAAATTGAACATTTTCTCGAAAGCGGTTCGTCGTTGCAACAGGTGTCAAGAGATATTTTTTTATATTTTTTTATTTGTCCTAATCGCTGAAGCTCCTGAATTGAGACAGAGTGAGTTCCGAACCATTTTTCCTTAAATAGCTCGTACTATTTACATTTTCTCTTCATATTTCCTTCTGAAATAGGATTTTCAAATTTGTTAAAATTTTATCCGTTGTATTAAGAGAAAGTTGTGTAATCTTGTTTATATGAACTTTTTGTCTTAATATTCTTCATAGTGGGGTTATTATCATCCTGTATATCACACACAACTATAATTTTTAAATCACTTGATCGCATTCCATATCACCGCACAAGACAAATATGTGATTGGCAGAAAGGGACACCATGAATGGTCACCCCATAAAATGGATTTTTCTAAACATAGAGACCGACCCTCAAAGCATTAACACACTAAAAGTCGTGAACAGAGATCTGTAAAACAGGCAGGCTTATACTGGAGAACTGAAAATACCTTTATTATCTTACTCACTTTAACTTACTACTTAGTTAATATGTAGACTGTACAGGTAGTTAAACAATGACGCAGCTGGAAATCAGTTTTCCTGAATAACTTTTAAACTACTTGGCATAATTTAATATTTTTTGAATATGGTGGATACTCAATCATTGCAGAATGGTACATCGTGGATTCCTTGGAAAATAAAAAGTCTATTACTCGAAAATTGCCTACAGTACAAACGACATCAGCCGATGATGCGTCAACCAGGACCGGAAGAGGCATAGGCTAAAAAAATCTTAGGGCCCCCTATCCAGAGCATTCATCATATTTTATGGTAGGGTAGAAATTTTTTTTTGATAAAGTAAAATGTGAAACAGAAACAAAAATAGCTTTTAAAGATATATATTATAATAATATCTTGATTTAAAAAATACGTTTTTATTTTAAAAAAGGACAAAAAAAATGAAAGAATATTTTAAAGCATTAACACAAAACATTTTCGTAAAAAAGAAGAATATAATTAGATAATGTTGTGTACTCAAATGAATGCTCGTTTTCGTGATTTTTGGGTCGCAAAACTCTCAATAATATTTTCAGTGGGAATTTTATTGAGAATTTTGTTATTATGCTTTTGTAGATCTATTACTAGGGCTGGGGGTACAGCGATTTTTATACGAGAGGACCTTCTTGAACATCTCAAATTTGTGAATTGTAGTAATTTTGATACTATGTTGGTAGAGGGAGATTTTGAGTTTTCACTAACTTATAATAAGGAATTTAATGTTTATCTTTTGTGTGCATATAGGTCAAGCTAAAGTCATAAATATTGAACAGTTTTTAAACAGACTGGAAACTTTATTATTTCAATTTTCACCTACTTCAAAAATTTAATAACTGGGGATCTAAATATTGACTAGTGTGATATAAATTCGAAATATACTAGTGATCTAATGGATTTATCTAAGTCTTTGAATTTTAAGCATTTAGTGACCCAACCCGCATTACTGCAACCTCTAGCTATCTAATAGATTACTTTTGTTTAAATTTTTATGATAATGTTGCATGTAAAGCCACTGTTTTGCCTTCAGGTTTGTCTGATCATGAAGCTATCATAGCACAAGTAGCATTTAAAATTATAAAAAAAGGAAAAAATTAATAAAGGAATGAGGATATACAGCGAAGGTGACTCTAATAGATTTGTGCATCAATGCCAGGATACTGATTGGGTATCAATAATTGAAATATCTGATGCTTTGAACAATTTTAATACAAAATTAGTTTATATGTTTAACAAAAATTTCCTCCTAAAATCTATAAAACTTAAAAGCAAAAAACCATGGGTTACTAGAGGTCTGAAAATAGCTTCAAAAAATTTGAGAGTATTGCATACAATTAGAAAGTTTTTCCCCACACCATTTATAATGACATACTATAATAAATATAAAGTGATCTACACAAAATTAATAATTCTTGCAAAAAAAAAATTATAATGGTAGAATTGACAGGGCTAAAAATAAACCAAAGGAAATATGGAGCTTGGTAAATGATTTGAGAGGTACTAATACTAGCTCTAATGGCAATCTTGATATTGATGTGAACGGTTTTAATCACTTTTATTGTTCGATTGCAGAAGATTTGGCATGCCATATTTCATCAAACATTGATCCTCTGACTTACCTGCGAAATATTTCTTCAATGAACTCTTTTACTCTTCTTCATACACATATTTACGAAATTAGAAGAATATTCAGTCAAACACAAAATAAAAGCTCTTCAGGTATTAACATTTCATTGAAAGTATTTAAGAGGTGGCCTGATTATGTACTAAGTGCTCTTGTGATGGCAATAAATAAGTCCTTTGACACGGGCATTTTCCCTGATTGCTTAAACACTACCTTGGTAATGCCACTATTTAAGAATGGTAATGTTTTGGATCCATCTTGTTATCGCCCCATTTCACTTCTGCCAATATTGTCAAAAATAATTGAAAAAATCGTTAAATCGAGAATGGTCGACTACCTTCAAAAATACAAATTGCTGAATGCTTCACAATTTGGATTTCAGAACAACAAGGGTACCTGTGATGCAATGTTTAACTTCCTTGAAAGGGTGTATCTTGGACTCAATCAGGGAGAGATGGCCGCAGCAGTGTTTTGCGATTTTTCAAAGGCTTTTGATCGTGTGGATCGGGGAATATTGTTGCGGAAGCTTTTCCATTATGGTTTTAGAGGTATGCCTTTGAAATGGTTAGAATCATACTTGACTAATAGGAAACAATACATTAAAAGATTAAATGGTTTGTCATCAGATCAGAGCATTGATCATGGGGTTCCTCAAGGCTCAGTGCTCGGTCCGCTTTTGTTTCTTATATGCATCAATGACCTAGCATCCATCAGCATTAATGGATCATTTACATTATTTGCTGATGATACATCAATATTATGACTAGGAACAGATAGTGATATTTTGAGGGATAGGTACCATAAATCACGACACTGCGGCAGTGATAGACTGCTGAGATAGCAACAGGCTAGTGTTGAATATATCTCAAACCAACATTTTATCATTTAAGTGTCCTGTGATGGATGTGGCCCTCAATGATATTCTAATATATAATAAAGAAAACTATAAATTTCTTGGTTTGATAATTGATACCAGGTTAAAATTTGAGGATCACATACATAATATGAGGAAAAAAAATAATTTCTGCATGCTACACTATAAGGGCTGTAAGAAATGATTTGGGTCAGGATTTGACTAGGGGAATATACTTTGCCTTGGTGGAATCTCATTTAAGATAAGGTATTCAATTTTGAGGTTTTACCAGCAGTCAGCTCATTCAGCCTATTTTTGTACTTCAAAAGCGGGCCATGCGATACTTGTGTGGGGTTGGTCCCAGAGAGCATTCTAGACTTCTGTATGACATTGACCTGAATATTTATTCTTATGACAGTGAATATGGTTCACAGAAAATATAAATCATTGGGCAACAGTGCTGCAAGAGTTACCAGATTCAATAACGATAACTTAGACCTGCTTATACCAACATATGCTTTAAGGAAAAAATCTATGAAGGTATTAGAATGTTTAATCACTTGCCTCTGGAACTTAAAAACTTGCAATGTTCCAAATACTTCAATAAGAGAGTGAAGAAACTTTTACCAAGCAAAGCATATTATTCCCTTGATGAATTCTTTGCTGACAGACTATAATGCCAATTTTATTTATTTTATTCAAATTTTATTGATATTGTGTTTATTTTAATAACACTGTCGCATTTTATTGATATTTTTATGTTTAATTTAAGTGTATTGTGTATTATGCATTTTATTGTTTGTCTGTTTACTATGTTTTGTTTTTTGTTTATGTAGTTATTTTATTCAAACTCTTGTTGAGAACTGCTCTATATTAGTCGAGATATTAGTGTTAGTAAGGACTTTTTTTTTATTTAACCACTTTATTTTTTCAGCTTTGTCAATGAAAGTCACAATCATTTGTACAATGAAGCATTTTTTATTGAAGATCGTGTTCTATGGCCAACAAAGATAGTTGATTAGTTTTTTCATCACCATTTCTTTTATGATTTTTTACTCTTTCTAATGTAGAAAATGATCTCTCCGCTGACCATCGAGTAATAGATAATTTTTTTGGAACGAGAGCATTGGGAATTTTATTGAGTTCCTCTGTCATTATTTGCCACCTATGTGTGGAAGCTGAAAATAAATTATAAATTTCTTCTAAGAACACAAAAAATTAAAATGAAATACGTGGCCATATTACAACACTCAGCCGCACAAGTTCCTACCAAGTTAAGAGAGTGTGCCGCACATGGAACAAATAATACTAGAGGATCCTTTTTTTAATGAGAGTTTGCAATCCTGAATGTTGACCGGACATATTATTGGCATTATCATAAGACTGTCCCCTACAGTCTTGAATATTTACTTTTTCTGAATTCATTTGAGATTCAAGATTCAAGGGCCCCCGCAAGTCAAGGGCCCCTAGGCTGTAGCCTACTTAGCCTATTGGGTAATACGGCCCTGGCGTCAACATCAACTGGACATGCTGTTTCTGTTCAATCCTCCTCAACCACGAAGAACAGCAGAACTGAGGAAGGAATTCATTTTTCAAGTTGTTCAAATGGTACTATTAATATAAGTGTAAATAAATAAAATAGAAATGTTTTCTGGCGTCTTTTTGAAAAAGTTGACATTTTACTTTTTACACTAGTGCCTTAAAGTAACATTAGTAAGCCTAGTAGATATTGTTAAAAGTTCCATTTTTAACATGTGTGTAGAAAAAAAATATTTTTGTCTAATATGGTTTTTATTAAATAATTTTGTATGTGGGTTCAACATGACCTTCTTCTAATCTTATGCATTATCTAGCTCTAAGAATTGAAGATTGCTTGACCCTTCACAATGCCCCAACATTAGTCCTTATTTCGCGATAATGAAAAATAATCATTTCCAATGAGTTTTCTCTATTATCAATTGGATTGGCATAGACCAAGGTAAGTTTTTAATGTCCCCACAAACAAAAACTAAAGGGTATAGGTCAGGTGATCCAGGAGGCCAAGCCACTGCTCCTCCTCCTAACATCCATCGATTTTCAAAGTTCCTGTTTAGGTGTTCTCGAAATACTAGACTAGAATGTGGCCCCATCATACATGAACCACATATCACGTCGTATTGCCAAAGGTAGATCTTCCAAAAGTTGTGGTAAATTGTTCTGAAGAAATGCCAAATAAAGTTCTTTAGTTAACCTTCTTGGCAATACAAATGTTCCAATAAAAGGATGCCCAATGATTCCGGCCCACACGTTGATGGGTTCAAACTGATGCGTCACAATAGGGGCACGGGGATTTTCTTCTGCCCATAAATGCAAATTATTAGATTAGAAAATCCAGCTTCGTCCCTAAAGAGTACTAAACCCATGAAATTTGCATCGCATCTGTGTCGATCTAAAACCCAGTTCGAAAATTTCATCCTTTCGGGGAAAATCTTCAGGAAGAAGGGCATGTACTTTCTGAAGATGATACGGATGCAATTAATGCTCTCTAACGATTCTAGAGACCGTCGGTTTTGGGCAATTAAACTGGGCAACCATTTTCGGACACTTGTATTTAGGGGTTCATATATATCTCCGTACGGGAGACCTGTAGGAAAAAAATTGATATGAACTTATAATGTTATTTTTCCTTCATCTATATGAATCCGGGAGATTGCCCACATATTCCGGGGCACTCTGTATAAACTCGATAAAGTTTTAACAATAACTGACAACGCAAGAGGAACGAAGGAACTACGCAATCGTAGACAGAGAAATAAAAATGATGGTAATAAAAGCATATAATGAAAATTGTGAGGAAACCTGTGAAGATGTGATGTAACACATAGAAGGAACGAGAAGCAAACTAGCTTGGAATGAAATGAGAAACAAAATATAAAAATGATAATGATATAAATGGACAAATGGGTAAAATATATCTAAGTAATGCTATAAATAGCCACAACACATCGTGGGTCCCATATGAACTCCCTAGTTTTCCAAACTTAAATCTAACAGATTAAAAGATCTCTAGAATAGTGAAAACACTGAGATCTTCTCAGGTTCAGCAAGTATCACAGTTGCTTTTAAAAAACTGCTTATATCTGGAAATTTTAATGAGATCTTCAAGAAATATCTAATTTGTGAAGAAGAAATACCCGAGGAATAGAAAGCAGCGCAGTTGACCTCTATCCTCTATCCTTAGAAAAATATATATCATGAACCTGGCTGCAACTGTTGGTAGGCTATACGGATGAATCCTGAAAGAAACGATAGGAAAAGAGGTAGAATTTAGGGAAGAGCAGAACGATTATACATAGACAACCATTTATAATAATACTTATAGACTTGAAGAAGTGTCAATATCAGTTATCAAAAGGGGTGGCCCCTAGCAGGCCTTGCACTTAGGCCACCAATTGATGCAGTTGTGCCTCCAGGCCGCGTTAGAGAATCTTCAGGATGTCGGTCATCTTTAAGAAAGTCGGCATCTCCTTCAGACTAATACGACGCACTGATTCTGGCTCGATCGGCGTCACACCAAAGATTCTGTGTCTTGCCCACGCAAAGGCGGGGCATTCCATAGATGGTATGGAGTTTCATCGTCCTCCATGCACCATCTACACTCCCCCTCCTCTGCAATTGTCAGCAGAGTTAGGTGCGGTGTAAGCCTACAGTACCCTCTGTAGAATCCTATCAGGGCCCTGCACTCCTTCCTAGGTAGGTCTAACAACCCCCTGGTGAGACTCTTTGTAGTCCCATGTACCATGAGCCTCGTCTGTCTCATCCCCAGAGCCGTCCGCCATATCTGTTTGGCCCGACCCTCCTTCCAGGCCTCCAAAGCTCTTTCGCGAACACTGAGCGATCCCCACACAGGGATCAGGCCCTAAGTGTCTACGTGCGGAGCCTTCTCTGGCTAAGGCGTCAGGGGTCTCGTTTCCCAGTAAACCCGAGTGTCCCGTTACCCAGACCAGCCTAACCATTTTATGCTTTGCGAGTTCAATCAGCCAGCTCCTACACTCCCTCACCAGCCAGGAGCGCGTGCGGCCTTGCTGTCTGAGCAAAAGAAAATCCTCCTGCCACCGACACTGATCCTTAACGACTCGAAGACCCCCATCATGATCGTAAAAATTTCCGCTTGGAAAACCGTAATGTGCTCGTTCAGTGGGCGGATAATTCCCGCCCCAGGGCCTCACAGTACGCACCAGATCCAGACAATGTTCCCATTCTGGACCCGTCTGTGAATCAGACTAGTCTATCCCAGGATACCAACCTTCCCTCTATCCACTTACAGAAGTGTATGGCACTTTTATTAAAGACTTGTTTTGTATATTAAACAAGTTTAATTGGACATAATATAGACTTCGTGGGAAGTTCTAAAAAGAGAATAAACACTGGAAATGAGGCATCGAAGTCAATAGAGCCAACCAAATGATTAAATTATTATATCTTAATGAAATGCCAAAGGAATCGCTAAATGAATATTTTGGAATAAAATTAAAAATTTGTGGTGATCAATATCTGCATCCTCTCTTATTTGCAGATAATCAAATAATTTTAGCAGCCAGCCTGATCTATGATGTATACATTAACAGAAACGTATGAAGAAATAGAACTAAGAGATAATTTCACCAAGACAAAACGTTTACTAGCGGAAGGAGATAATAGGGATATTGAGGGAAAATGATTATTGAAATAAAAAAATAAAAGTGAGGAGTAATGCGAGTAATTCAAAAATAGGTTTAGAGAATATGGCAAAAGAATTCTTGATAACGAATAGTGTTAAAATAGAAAGGATTGGCTTGCACAACTGGTTAACATTTGAAAAAATAATATATGTATGATAGGATAAGTATTGTACGTCTTATCTCATATAAGCTTAACTTATATATACAGGTTGTTCCTTAATGGTGTGCTAATATTTTAGGGTGTGATTCCTCAGATCAATTTATGACGAAAAGTTAAAATATATGGTGTCCGGTAAGTAGCTCCTAATTTCTCGGGAGCATAAAAAATGTGTTCCCTAAGTTGCGGAGCATTTCAGTATGCATTGATCGGAAAATAAAACATATCCTATACAATACACATAGTAAATTTTGGCATAATTAAGGCAAGTTTGGAAATAACAATCAAATTTTATGAAGAATAGTTTTTATGGTGCAAAACAGTACCTAATCAATTTTCCTATAAGGTTTTCATACTGTCAGCATCCGTTAAAATAATAATTTTAATGAATGCATGTCACACACACTCACACATTAGTAAAATAAAATTGCTTGTGCGTAAAACCTGTCGATTTCTAAAACGGGGTTAATAGTTCTTGAGACGTACCTGCATCTGCTGAGCGGCCGTAACGATTGCTACTTGAACGAATATCGCCATAACTGTAAAAAAGTGAAAATGTTTTAGTTATAAGAATAAAAGACATACAAAGGAGCTATAAAAGTGTTAAATTATCCTTGGCGCAGTTGCTATAGGCAATATGCATTTCGTATAATTTTAAAATTACATGTGCATGTTTTTTAATTATGGTAAGTAAAATATTTCTATGCTAAGGAAAA
>JAEQML010073960.1:0-14660 GCA_016904865.1 Pissodes strobi | reverse complement strand
AAATTATCATCAAACTGAAACGCCCCTTAATTAAGCATGTTCCAGTATACCTAGAGGGTTGAAATTGAAATTGTCAGGAAATGTAGCCGGATCCTGGACGAAAACTGGACCCACCGTCCCCCAGTTTGGAGAGAGTGGAAAGAAAAACAAAATAATTAATTTCAGGAGAACGGGAAGAGCTACGGAGTCGAAATTTGTATGGTAGGTGCGCCTCAAGGGGGGGCTACCATATGGAGGAGGGGGGGATCCGGGGCTCAATCACATTTATGGGGATATTTTGGGGGAAAAAAACGTTTTTGGCTGATATCTCTGCAACGGAGCCTCGGATCGCAAATTTGACAAGCGATATCCCAGCGTCACGACGTCGACAGTGGAGGGAGGAATTATACCCCCCACCTACCCGAATACCCACAAATTTTCGAAAAAATGGGAAAAAATTTAAAAAAACCTAAAAAATTGTTTGGAAAGTTAATAAAAGTATTATAACGAAATAAGAAAAAAATAATAATAAAAAAAAAGTTCAAGAACGCGGTTTTCGGCGAAAAAAAGGCGGAGAAGTTCAGCTACGAGGTCGGTGATGGCAAAATTGGGAAGGAATAAAATGCTTTATGAGAAAAAAACAAAAATATTTGAAGAAATTGAAAAAAGTTGAAAAAAAAACGTAGACAATGTTCGGAAAGTTAATAAACGTAATATAAAACGAAATAAGAAAAAAAAATAATAAAAACAAAAACGAATTAATGTTCGGAAAGTTAATAAAAGTATTATAAAACCAAATTAATAACAAAAGAAGAAAAAACTGCTCGGAATGTTAATAAGAGTATTATAAAACGAAATAAAAAAACTAAATTAATGAAAAAAAGTTAGAAAAACGCGGTTTTTGGCGAAAAAAAAGTTGAGAAAAAAAAGGAAAAAAAATACAAATAGTGTCGAAACCGCGGGCAAAAGTTTAACTTCAGTTTTGTGCTTATAAAAGTGAGGCACATATTTTTTTTTGTTCGGCATACACACACACACACACACACAAAAGGAAAATCTTATACCACTCAACGAGCGATGCGTGTGCGGAGAATAAGGTGGGCGTTGAACTTAAAGCGCTGTAGGTTGTAGTTTTCGGGAAAGACGTTACTCGGAAGTCCATTTCAGAGCGAAGCAGTACTCCAGATAAAGGAGACCCATCACAGCGACGTCCTAGGTGTTCGCAACTGAATCGTATGTTGCTGAGCAGTTTATGTCTGGTGTTCCTGTTTGGCACAACCCTGGGAGGAATCATAAGTGTCAGCTCGTTCGAACACCTTACGTAGTAGTATCGATAGTAAAGAGATACGTCCGCCACTTTTCTTCTATGTTCAAATCTATCAAGGCCTTTAGTCAACTCTGCTTCACCCACAAGACGGACTGCTCTCCTCTGCATGGAGTCCAAAATCTTGAGCAAGCGTTTAAGTGCCTATCTCCGCACATGGGAACAGTATTCCAGAGATGGTCCTATCTGGGCCTTATATAGCAGTAAGAGCTGATGAGGTGTACACAACTTGTTTGCTCTATAGAGCGCTCCTTTTTGTGCTGCTGCCTTCGCGATTTTGGTGACATGATTACGCCAAGACATGTTATTTCCTGCGTTGATGTCCAGCAAGCTTATAGATGAGCCCAAAGACATTGTTTGATAAGTCAGGTTCCGATGTATTTGCGTTTGTTGAGAAGACAGCTGCTTGAGTTTTTCTTGCGTTAAACTTGACATTGTTTTCCTCACCCCATTCCACGATGGCGTTCATATCTTCGTTAATGGCAGCAATCTGATTTTATCGCTCTCGTTGAAAACGAGCAGCGGTCACTGGAGTCCGCGACATAAATGAGGATATAAGAGTGCTGTCGTCTGCAAAGTTGTAAATAGAATTGTTTGTCCTATCTAGGAGATCATTGATATAAAGCAGAAATAGTGTACGAGATAATATACACCCTTGCAGAACTTCGGCATTGATTTTAAATTTCCCCTAGAGATGTCCATCAATACCAACTCGGATGCTTCGATTTCTTAAGAAATTGGAAAGCCATAGAAGCAGTGTTGGTGGCAATCCATATGCTGTCAATTTGCTTAACAATGCGTCATGCGACACCCTATCAAATGCTTTGGATATGTCGAGAGCCACTGAACGAGATTCGCCGCAGTTGTCGATGGCTTTGGTCCACAGGTAGGTCACGTAAGTCAGGAGATCTCCCGTTGATCTGTGCTTCCGGAAGCCATACTGGCGATCGCTTACGATGCCTGTTGTTTCGAGATATTATAAGAGCTGTGTATTGATCAGTTTGTCCATGACTTTGGACATGATGGGAACTAAGGCAATTGGATGGTAGTTATTTGTAATCGTTTGTTTTTTATCCTTCTTGGTTGAACCTGAGCGCATTTCCAGCTAGAAGAAAAACAAGCAGTTCTGTATGATAGGGAGAAAAGCCTGCAGAGTGGTGATGTTAGTTCAGAAGCACATTTCTTAAGCACTATTGCGGGAAAGCAATCCAGTTCTGTGGCCTTGTTGTCCAGGCTTTTGAGTATTCGTTTCACTTCGCATTGGTAAAATACCAAATCTGGCATTGAGGAATTCATTCTCGGGATAGTTGGGCGAGCCTTTATTTGAGGATCTACGGTAGAATTTGATGCAAACATTTCGGCAAGAATCTTCGCATTTTATTTGACAGTTTCCGCTGTTGAGCCATCATCTGTGTTTAGTGGTGGGATTGACGTCTTTGAGAAACCCTGATTGAGAGCTTTGGCAACTGACCAGAAGGGTCTTGATCGGTTAGGACAGTTGAGAAGCTTGTTCTTGATTTGCTCGTGATATTCCTCCTTGATCTCATCAATGGTCCGCTTACTCGTTTCTAGTCGTAATGAATATATTTCGATTTTTGGCTGTGGGATCTCGGTGCTATTTGCGGTAGGTGGCATAGACCGCTCTTCAGCAGTTTTCCCAAACCATCGAAATACTGCTTGAGATACGTTTCATAGAAGAAGGAATGAAAGCTTCCATACCAGCTAGGATAACTTGGTTATCTCATGACCAGATTCCATGAAAATGCGTTCAAAGCATATTATTACATTTACAAACAATATAATAGCACAGATTATAATCTGTGATAATAGTGCGTTAAAAAAGTTTTTAACGCGATAGTCCGGAAAAATGCAATTTGCAACTCGCTAGGTAATTCTAATATTTGCATTCAGTATGTTGGACAGATTCTTAATATTTATTTTTGAAAATATCTTAGAGCGATGGTTCAAGAAGTTGTTTCTATGCTTCCAGTGATCAACAGCCATCCATAAAGTTACATTTTATAACTTAAATTATAGTTTTGATTAGCGAGATAAATTTTCCCATATTTTATTGGCGTGGGCTAGCTAATCCGTCGCTGTGTAATAAATGTTTAGCAGGAGGAGGAACTCGCCATTGTCATTAAACATTGACAAGGTTAAAACCTGGCGCAGGTTACATCTTGGTGGTATGCATTTAAGAAGATGAACAATACAACTCTAAATTTTGTTTTGCAGCAAATCTAATTTTTTGATAACATGAGCTCCATGTTATGTAATTATCACTGATCTAAAATTTCTAAGAGTAAAATTTACTAAATACAGTTATATTCTTATTAAGATAATGACTCTCACTCAGTAGTTGTAATTCTTCAACTGGAATTAGAGTTAAGTATACTATTCGTTCGGGTTATTTAAGTACGACATATTATTTGTTAAATTGTTACCTGGGACATTTTTTATATAGCTGGTTTTGATAGTTCTATTACCATTTGGTCATATATCATATAGATACTTAAGAAAGTTAGGACAGAATGTGATCACGTACTGGATTACCTTTAATATATATTTTGTATTAATTTGCGTACTGTAATTAGCCAAGCGTTCCTACTGGATTTCCGTTACTCTTCTTTTATTACTTTGCGTATCATAATTAGCTAAACCTTCTGCATTATCATTAGTTTGTTGTTGATGTTATTACATGTCAGACCCGGGAAACCGTAACTAGTTTTGGCTTTGCTATCGTAATATCTAGGTGATTTATCTTGTATGCAGAGTCACTAAACATTGTTCCGTTTTTGTTACTACAAGTAAAAATACCTTAATCTTTTTTCAGCAAACTTTAAGAGTAAATCTAATTTAATTACCTACTAGTAGAAGACAATGTCTTACGATTTAAATTACATGTTCAACACATCGGTTTTCTAAAAGATATATAACCTTATCAACATAAATTAGACTATGCAAAGGAGTTGTCGGAGAAAATGAGAGTGTATTCAGAAATAAGTAATTATCATTTTTTTCAAGGAAAATTCGTTTTCGTAAATATACTTAAATAATTATAGCGATAATTGATATCTAAAATAAACAACATCAAACAACCCATAAAAATGGAGTTCTGAGACATGAACAAGCAGATGACCTTCGGTTATTACAGTGACTAGTATCGAAATTAACCATTAATTTAATTTGTACTTCACAAGGAATTTAGTACTCTCACCACTATTCGCCAAAGTGCTGGACGCTATTCCAAAATATGCCAATATCAATAGCTTGTGTTTTTATTGCTTTAGTAATTATTTTGTTTACCTATCTGTATAGGCGAAGCTGTAATATTAAAAAAAAGCTATGGTGGGTTCCAGCGGCTTCTGCCTATCCGCTCTTAGGAAATACTTACGACTTCGCGGATTCTACGAGTAAGTAGTAAGTTTTATATAACCTATAATTTTGCCATAAATATGAAAACATATTAAAATGGATGACCATCCTACTCTAATTATTGATCGATAAAAAATGCCCTTCGAGATTCCCTTTTGTGAAATACGATTGTTGAGTGCTCCAAAAATGCATACCTACTATATTTTATTTACACAGGAAAATACGGAATACGGAATAAGTATACTATAATATTTATAATGTTTATATTTTATTCGCCTTCAAGCTATTTAAAATACGCGACAATAGGCAACAGTGCGAGGGTTACTTGATTTTTAGCGGCGAGCCAGATTCGTGATTGGTCGCAGGATATATTAAATACACTTTGACCCTAGACCAACACCTAATTTTTTTTACATATTTTAAAATTTCGGCAGCGACTTGCTTTAGCCATTGGCGTGGAAATTGCCGATGCCGAACTGTGTAGTTATTTATATTATTTGGTTTGCAGGGTCTGGTGATATATAGGTTTTGTCGATTTTGCAAATTCTCTTTTTTCACTAGAAAGGGGGGGTCCTATATAGTAGTTTAAGCCAAAAAAGTCGGAAGATCCGCTACATTTGAATCGAAAAAATGCCCTCAAAGTTCGAGTTTTGACACAAATTTTCAGCACCACTTCACAAAAGCACTAGAAATATAGACAAAACACATCTGAAAATCAATTGTCGGGTGAAAATATTAACTAGGATACATTTGCGTCGAACGAGAGACCTCCGTTTTGTTCCGGTCCTAATTTAAAGCGACTCATAGCCATAGCCCCAATAAACAAAATTAAATTTTACTTGTAAATATTCATCCTCCTTTTTACTGTCAACTGTCACAATAGCCAAAACAAAGATTTTTAAGAAGGCACAATGTTGCCAGACGTTTACTGTAGTTTCGTTAGCAAAATTCATTAGAAAAATGGTGCGCTATAAGCGCAGTTTATTCACTACCAGCTAGTCATCTTGCGGCGGCATCCTTTGATTTGGGAAAGTCAATAACCAAGTTTTGCAAATTTTAGAAGAGGGTCATGACTTAATATTGTTTTAAACGCCTGGGCATCTGAATAATACTTTTGACAGTTCGTTTAATTTAAAATATGCTTTTTCTCCATTGGTGCGTAAAGTACTCACTTTACGCACTCTCTAAGATTCGTAAAATAGGTTTCTTTAATGTGCAGGGCGTAAAATAAGTTATTTTACGCACTAGTGCGTAAAGTAAATCTCACATATTTTTTGACATTTAGGGCAATGCGTAAAATAATATATTTTACGCACTAGTGTGTAAAATAATTTATTTTACGCACTAGTGCGTAAAGTAATTTAATATATTATTTTTGTTTTTTCATATATTTTTCGGTAGTAGAAAAAATTTTGTATGCTACTCATGTGTAAAGTACCATTTTTCTTATTCAATTTCAATTAATTTTCTTTTATCAATATTCCCATTCATAAAAAAAGGTTCACTTTACACACTTGTTGCATAAATAACTATTTTATGGTCTAAAATTAGTTTTAAAACGATTTTAAAACGCATAATTGTATAAAAATCCGAAATTTCCGAACCTCTCAGGGCGATCGCCGAGGCTTCGGACGAATTTGTCATGTATTTTGAAGCGAAAAATCATTTTAAATTCAGCTGTGGAACTGAACCGCTCAGGGCGCAGTGCCCGACACTCCAACTTTCCGATTTCGATAGAGTCGACTAGTTGGTAGTGAATAAGCTGTGCTCTACTCTTTTTTTATTTAGGTGAATGATTTTTTTATTGCAGTAGCACATCCTATATTGCTCGACGAGCGGTGTGTGTGCGAAGATGTTGATTGACACGGTTCTTGAATAGTTAATTTGGGGAACAGATATCCTGGGAGCATATACGCATGTAACAGGCAATATGTCCATTCGGCAATGCCGATCGTTTCTTCATATGTGACGTGCACCATAGCATTTAGTCAGATGTCGTGACTGTTACATAGAATCAACAAATAGGTCTTCAATTATTTTAACGCTTCATGCATGGCCCTCCGCTCGCTTCGCTCGCTACGGGGGCTCAACAAACAGAAATGTACCAAATGCTAACCAAAACTAACCCAAAATAAAAAAAAAATAAAAAATTTGGGTTAGTTTCGGTTAGCACCTGGTTAGTTTCTATTTATTGAGCCCCCGTATAGGGAGCGAAACGAGCGGAGGGCCATGCATGAAGTGTTTAAATAATTGAAGACTTATTTGTTGATTCTATGTAACAGTCACGACATCCGACTAAATGCTATCGTGCACGTCACATATGAAGAAACGTTCGGCATAGTCGACTGGACATCTTGCTTGTTACATCCGAATATGCGTCCTGGGAGTGAGATCCACAGTGATGCAGTGCGCCAGACAAAGGAGTTCTTGTAAAGCAATGTTTTGGTGTTTTCAGTTGTACGACCAACCGGTGCGCTCTTGCCGTCTATCGTGACTGTCTGACAGGCGTTGTCAGGGGCGGGATAAGGCGGGCCAAATCCTGGGAACATCTGCAGTAAAAGTATCTGTAAAACAGGGATTTCTCTGTCACATGTTTGCGGTGTTTCAGACTATCCAGATTCCGGGTCAACTCCGGGTCACCGACGAGACGCACAACTCTCTTCTGAACGGAATCCAGTAGCTTTAGGGTGTGCTCTGGCGCGGCACCCCAAATGTGTGAGCAATATTCTAAGCACGGTCTTATTTACTAGTCGCTAGGTCGCGCCGGTCTAGAATCGTTCCCGATACGATTGTGTTATGCATTCGAGGAAACACATGCAAGCTGCTGTATATTTCGTAATAAGTGCATACAAAGTACGGGCACGTGTTACAATAAGTAATATTTCACTTTTCGTACGGCCCTCCGCTCGCTACCGCTCGCTACGGGGGCTCAAGAAAAGGAAACTAACCAGGGGCTAACCCAAACGTAGCCCAAGACATACCCAAAATCAAGAAAAAACTATTTGCTAACCAAAACTAACCCAAGACATACCCAAAAAACTGTTTAGAAACTCAACCGCAAAAAAAATAAAAAAATAGCAACGGGGTTCGAACCCGAGCCGCCGATAGACACAACATTCAGAACCAACGATCTAAACCTCTAGACCAACAAGTCTCATACCGCAAATGGATTGCATCACGAAGACATAGCGCGAATACAATCGCTCGAGTCATCGCCACATACACTAGATGGCGCTGGAGTCGTAAGAGAGATAGGGAGGCGTCGCACGCAGTATTTCGTCATCGGGAACGATTCTAGACCGGCGCGACCTAGCCGCTAATGTCTTATTTGCGCTTTGTAAAGCAAGAGCAACTGCTGCGGTGTATAAATTTTTAATTGCGAAATAGCGTACCAAGCTTCTGGGAGGCTGATTTTGCGACGTTAGCAACGTGGTCATGTCAGGACATATTGCTGTTGACCGAGACCCCCAGTAGTCCGACTGAATGAAGATGAAGGGATCCTGCCATAATGATATCATTGCCCTCCGTATGGTAAACGTGGCTGCTTGGATGATTGTTCAATGTGCATTTGCATCCATTCATCGGAATAAAAGAGACATTTATTCGATTACACTATTCCTTTGTATGTATATATTCGTCAAATATTTCACTTCATACATGGCCCTCACTAACCCAAACTAAGTTTGGGTTAGTTTTGTTTGGTTGCGCCCCCGAAGCGAGCGGAGGGTCATGCGTGAAGTGGAATATTAAATATACTTAAATAGTAAACAACACTGTTATTCCCCATAAGACATTGTGCAACTTTTGGAAACACTGTGCCAGGCCCCCGGTGTCGGTTATTAAAATTTCATTATTTTTACGTTACAATTTCAATATTTTCACGTTACACCTGGGAAAGTCGTAGTGGAAGTTTGCCCTTCTAGGGCAATTATTTAGGCTCAAAACGCGGATATTTTTTCGGCTCAAATGTGGCGAACCCTCCGATTTTTTTGGCTTAAGCTACTCTATAGGACACCCCTTTTCTAGCGAAAAAAAAAGAAAATTTGCAAAATCGACACAACCTATATATCATCAGACCCTTAATTTGATGATATCTTTGAAGATGTTTAACCCTTCTTATATTTTTCTTGCATTTGGTGATTATTATACGCGGTTAACAAATTTTTATATATTTCGGATAACTCTCTTAACTGAACTCTCTAAATTAAAATTTTTATTACAAAACAATTCCGAACGTTCTATAACGAGCGTTTTGGAACATACTTGCTTCAATATTGCCTAACTTTTAATACAAAAATTTAATGCTAGAGAATTTATATGAATTAGCTACGATAAACCGTTATTTTCCAAATTAAGCGACGTCATCAATGACGTAAATACAAAACCTTCGATAAACGAACTCTACTTATTACTACAACATATTTATGTAATATACAACAAATAATATCATAGAATACTACCCTGATTATAAAAATGAGATATTATTATATGACATATTTTGTACTATAAGACTGTAATATAAAAAAAACTATAATTAATTTTAACGTCTTAAACTAATCAATATTATCAATAATAATATGGTAAGAATAACCTCGTGCGCCTATGGGAAGGCAAGATTTTTTACGTGATAGTCCTCTACCCCCTTCAGTCGTTGTTAAGGTTCACTCGCTTGGCGCACTATATGTTATCTATTTCAAAAAACAACACATCAATATAATTAAGTATAGTATACTTCTGTTGGTCACATTTCTGAAGAATATTTGTAAATTTTATACCACAACAAAAAGAAGATGAAAAAAGCACGTAATTTTTTTCAACCTTAATCGTATATCAGGCGATTCCTTGTTTGATACCTCTCATAAAGACCAATATAACATAAAAACTTCTTAGTTTTGAGATGCTGATAAGTAATAATTTTTAGGGTAAAATGTCATAAATATGGCAATAAAAATAATATTTCACAAAGGTATTGTTTTTAATAGGCCACTCATTCAAACGGGAAATCACGTAATATTGCGTTTAATTTAAACAAAAGTTTAGTTCATCGTAGTTAATCTGTAACACTTTTGCATTTTTTGTTGGGTTGCTGGTTTGGATTAGTGCTGGTTTGGACGTGGTTGCAACGGGCACAATGCCCTTCTTTTCTTTTTTCCACCTCCACTCGTTCGGGTCTCTTTGTTGTTGATTGAATATGGTTTGTTCAGATAACCACTGCTGCACCTGAAATTAAACTCTCAGTGAATATTCTTGTGCAGCAGCTTCAATGGGAAGTAGTGCGGCAATGTTGTGTTTGCTTTTGTAAGATGATGATATATAATACCTGCATCTCAAATAGTTTTTTTATGGCAGTAGCACACACACTAAAGGGAGATCCTGGCACTCGACGAGAGGTGTGTGTGCGTAGATATTGATTGACAAGGTTCTTTAATAGTTGTAGGTTGCAATTAGGGGAAACAGATGCCCTGGGAGTGAGTTTCACAGTGATGCAGTGCGGTAGACAAGCGACGTTCTAGGTGTTTCCAGTTATAGGACGAACGTGTGCGCCCTAGCCGTCTGTCGTGACTGTCTGAGAAGTGCTGCTGTGGTCGGGATGCTGCGGGCTAGATCCTGGGAGCATCTGCCGGGAAAATGTCTATAAAACAGGGAAATCTCGGCCACATAGCTGCGGTGTTCCAGACTGTTAAGGTGCTGCACCCCAGATGTGTGAGCAATACTCTAAGCTCGGTCTTATTTGCGCGTTGTAAAACAAGAGTAGCTGCTGCGGTGTATATAGTTTTTATTGCGAAATAGCGTACCAAGCTTCTGCGAGGCTGACTTTGCAATGTAAGCAATGTGATCGTGCCAGAATATAATGTTGAGACACCCAGCAGTCCAATTGACGAGGATGGCGGAATGGTCGATCCTGCCATAATGATGAGGGCACGCCGTATTGGCTTTCTTGGTAAACGTGGCTGCTTGGGTTTTTGCCGCATTAAATTGGACCAAATTCCTGTCGCTCCAAGTTCGAACTTTCTCCAGATCTTGATTAATTGTCGTAATCTGCTCCTGTCTGCAGTGATAAGTCTAAGTCGCTGGCAAAGGTTTCCTGTTTTAAATTAGGAGACAAGGATACTGTCATCTGCAAACTGCAAACAGCATTATTTGTTTCGGTTAGCAGGTCATTGATATAGATGAAGTTGGTGAAAGTATTGCGCCCTGAGGCAATCCAGCATTTATGGTAAATGTGTCTGACATGTCTCCATCAATTGCAACGTGCAGAGATCGGTTCTTAAGGAAACTGGCAAGCCAGCTGCAGAGAGACGCTGTCAATCCGAAGGACGGCAGTTTCCTGAGCAATCCGTCTTGCCAAAGTCTGTCGAATGCCTTCGAAATATCTAACGCAATCGCTCGAGATTATCCGTAGTTCTCAATTGCCCTACTCCAATAGGCCAGTATATCTTCTGTCGATCTCTGTTTGCGGAAGCCGTATTGGTTATGGCTAATTATTCTGATGGTCTCAAGGTTCTTGAGTAGTTGCTGTTTGACTGCAGGTTCCATGACTTTAGAGATTATTGGAAGCAAGTCAATTGGACGATAGTTTGATGGCGTGGTTTTCTTGGATTTTTTTTGGTACAGGTTGGTCTCGAGCGACTTTCCAAGAGGTAAGACAGAAAGAAATGTCTGGAAAGAATTGGTGTTAGTTCGTTGACGCAGTTCTTTAACACGATGATAGGTATTTCATCCGGTCCTGATGCCTTTTGCGTATATAGCTCTTTGATGATTTTACGAATATCACGATGATGAAACTTAACTTCTGCCATAGTAGTGTTGATGTTGAATATGATGGGGTGATCCTTGCCTTGAGGGTCGTTTAACGTAGAGTGCGATGCAAACATTTCGGCGAGCATGTTTGGTTTTTTTCCTTAGCTGTATTTGCCATGACGCAACCTTCGTCCGTCGAAGGTGGGAGAGAGGTTTTTGTAAAGTTATTACTTATTGCCCTTGCTACCGACCAGAAATTCTTGGAGCCACTGGGGAATTGCAAAAGTTTATCCCTGGTCCTTTGATTGTGCTTTCAGCGGCCTGATTTTGCTGCCAATACTTGTAGGCTTGCTGTTTCCTACCTACGGCGCTCTTTCGTATCTTCTGTCAAACCAGGGCTTTCCTTTAGGCGGTAACTTGATGGAATTTGGGATAAATGCTTCAATTCCTGAGGCGATTACTTGCATAATTTCTTGGCAACAGATCGACGGGTCCTCCGTGCCAAAGCAGACATCAAGCCCAGGAAAATCTAGGGAAAACTCTCTTAGATCCTCTCAATTTGCAAAATTGTAATGCCAGATTTTACGAGGCAATGGTGGATCGTTCCGTAGGAGTGGCAGGTCTCAAACCGCTATAATAAGTTTGTGGTCGGAAGTACCTAATTGCGGACCAACTGTAATTGTCTACTGATGAGGATTTGTGGTTAGAAAAAGATCCAGGAGGGCGGCAGATTCGCCCCTGTCTGAGATCCGCCTTGGTTCGTTTATAAGTTGAGTAAGCCCACAGCTGATGGCAGTTTAAACTAGACTCTCGGCCTTTCCCATACAAAGCCATGAGAAACATGTTGCCTGCTTGTTTAATCGCGTCCTGGTGCGCTTCAGGGTCTTTGAAAACCTCAAAAACTGGTATCAAGTCATTGTTTTTTGCAGGACTAATTTTTTTTGAAATTTCCCCTGATTAAATAGAGCGGAAGGTGGTGTCACAACCACCCATCGCGTGCAGGAACAATATATGGTCTCATAGGGTTTCGTCTGATGAATGCAGATCGTAGATGATTTGAGTCACCTTTCTTGGTTTCATGGAGGAGACATTTCTTATATTAGGAATACACAGGCCAATCAAAATCACCAAAAGGTCGACATCTTCCCTCACCAATGTCCCGTATTCATTTCAGTTATAAAATCATTTAGGAAGGCCGGAAGAAAATGAATAAAATTGAATGACGTACAAGACGGAGTAATGTTTGATCAAAATTTAAAAAAATGTGATTTTGGAAATCCTTTTCTTATGACTGGAGATGATAGTGTAAATTATGTCTAGTAATGTAAAACTAGGAGGAGTTTACGAAATTATTTTTTAATAATACATTGCAATGAAAAAGATGGGTTTTCGGGGAGACAAAAAAAATTCAATTAGCGCTTGAGCCCAAACGGATCATCCTATAAAAAATTTAAAGAACGTAATTCCTAGAAAATTATATATGCTTTCATTTTGAATAGAAGTGGTGTTTCCTAAAAGTTGATAGCTAATTCTCAAATCTTAATTGCCTTCATCGTCATTTGTTAGGAAATGGATGATGATAATTGTAAACATTCTGACAACTGTGTTGGTACCAATATATAGTTGAACAGTGTGCTCCAACAACTATTTTGATGCCAATATATTCCGATTTTTGGACTAACATACCTACTATTACTGCACTGTTGCACGTTGTTCATCTTAGTTTATTTCCTATTGACTGTCGCTTAGAATTCTAAAATCACTGATGTATTTGTTGATCTACATGAAAACCTCAATCCGGAAAGACCAAATGTGTTGCTATTAAAAATTAAACCGGGGTGATAGCATAATACGCCATACAGATGATGCTTGTTGATGTTGCAAAAACAAATGATATATGTCTTTGTCTAACTCATGGAATTCTGCGTTACTAGATGGCAACGACAAGTATGACTATGACTATGATAGTTCAATATGTAACACCATGTTTTCATTTTAGGCTGTTTTTGTTTGGGTTGCTGGTATTTTCTTATATTTTTTGTGTTAATTTCACAAATTTTTGCTTGAAAGATATACTTTTTCATTCATCTTGTGATTGAAAGGTTCATTATTTGTGTCCGGAGTGAAGTAGATCAGTGGGCTACTTAATAGAGACAAAACAAACAGCATCATGGCTGCTGAGGCAGCTTACATTGTTTGTGGATTAAAAGAAGATGAAGTTGAAAAATAGACACTATTTTCCTTCGTCCTTTATATTGTAAAAGTCTGTGCGTCATCAGACATTAAACATAATTTTGTATTTGTATGATGAACTGTGACATTTATTTGATTTTTTTCTAATGATTACGGATTTTTAATTTTAAATAAGTAGGTACATATGGTAGGCATATCTTAAATTCACTTATTATTGTTTGTATTACGCTCTGATTATTAATTTCAGGTGATTCATTTGTATTAATCAATATACTTTATGAAATATGTATGCATTTCGATTCACATGCCTTGTCTATTGTCTACGGTAGATTATTTGAATACTGTTTCGATCCACTGCAATTTTCTTATATCAGTGATTTTGATGCTTTGTCCCTTTTGATGAGGTGGATATTTTAAAATTTTTATTATGTATTTGTGTGAATATATAGTATTTAGAACTATTTGTGAACATTGCATAGCATAAACCGAGGCATAAACTCATCCTTTTTAAAATTAGTCATACGAATACATAATAGAATTAAAAGATCTTCACCGCATCAGAATGGATAAAATATAACAATAAAGCAATCAAAGAAACATTCAAACCTCCCGCGCTTTTGACGGCTCAAGCTAATAGCGCCATCAGAGATAGCTTCGATCTTCCTCTCCCCGCCTATTACTTCGGACCTTTTTTTATCATTTAGTTGAGCATCTCTTCGTTGATTTTCTCTGTTTAATTAACAAACATCTCGATAATGCCTTCGTGATGATCTGATTTACTTGTGTATCATACCTACCGTCAAGAACTATAAGTTTTTACTACACTGAGAGACAAAAAATGACCATAATACAAAACTTGTATACTATTTGTGACAAATTAACTGCTTTTGGCCAATATACAATCGGTTTTTCTGAAAGTAATATCGCTAAACTATACAACTACTGTATACTGATTATTAAATAATCCTATTAATTTAAGTTTTTGTGATATATCCGTACGCATATTTTATCCTGCTTTCATATTAGGGCCTGTATACCGTTAATACAG
>JAEQML010073959.1:0-14661 GCA_016904865.1 Pissodes strobi | reverse complement strand
ACGAAAACCAAATGGATGTCCAGTAGTTCAAAAAATAGTTTATGTCAGTAGGTAATTAATTGTGGCGGAAAGCAATTTTGTTCGACCTAATGAGGTATTACAACGCATCAGCAAAACAAGAGCTTTGGAAATCATTTGAAATGTCAAAAACATTAACAAATATACATTTTTTGCAGCCGTTTTTGTTGCCACAAATAACCACTACTTTTGAAAAAGTGTACAAAAATAATTTAAACCTGCTAGTCAATGTCTATAGTTTAATAATATGTTTGAAAATATTATTTGTTGTTACGTAATTCCCAACTAGATTCAACAAAACCAATAAGTATAGTTTGCCAAATGAAAGAACCTGGACGGAAAGAATGCGGGCAAAAAATGTCGTCGCATATTTAGATGCTGCCACATTTTTTGCCCAATAATCCTAATTTATTTTCTGTCTAGTTTCCTATAGTGAATTTACATATTTATATTTCCTACTTGAATACTTAATTTTGCTATTTTCCTTAATACTAGTGTCTTCTATTTTATTTACATAGGGAAATACGGAATACGGAATAAGTATACTATAATATTTATAATGTTTATATTTTATTCGCCTTCAAGCTATTTAAAATACGCGACAATAGGCAACAGTGCGACGTTTACTTGATTTTTAGCGGGGAGGCAGATTCGTGATTGGTCGCAGGATATATTAAATACACTTTGACCCTAGACCAACTCCTAATTTTTTTGACATATTTTAAAATTTCGGCAGCGACTTGCTTTAGCCATTGGCGTGGAAATTGCCGATGCCGAACTATGTGGATATTTATATTATTTGGTTTGTAGTGTCTGGTGATGTATAGGTTTTGTCGATTTTGCAACTTCTCTTTTTTCACTACTATATAGTAGTTTAAGCCAAAAAAGTCAGAAGATCCGCTACATTTGAAGCGAAAAAATGCCCTCAAAGTTCGAGTTTTGACACAAATTTTCAGCACCACTTCACAAAAGCACTAGAAATATAGCCAAAACACATCTGAAAATCAATTGTCGGGTGAAAATATTAACTAGGATACATTTGCGTCGAACGAGAGACCTCCGTTTTGTTCCGGTTCTAATTTAAAGCGACTCATAGCCATAGCCCCATTAAACAAAATTAAATTTTACTTGTAAATATCCATTCTCCTTTTTACTGTCAACTGTCACAATAGCCAAAACAAAGATTTGTAAGAAGGCACACTGTTGCCAGACGTTTACTGTAGTTTCGTTAGCAAAATTCGCAAAATTCGCTATAAGCGCAGCTTATTCACTACCAGCTAGTCATCTTGCGGCGGCATCCTTTGATTTGGGAAAGTCAATAACCAAGTTTTGCAAATTTTAGAAGAGGGTCATGACTTAATATTGTTTTAAACGCCTGGGCATCTGAATAATACTTTTGACAGTTCGTTTAATTTAAAATATGGTTTTTCTACTACCGTGCGTAAAGTACTCACGTTACGCACTCTCTAAGATTCGTAGAATAGGCTTTTTTAATGTGCAGTGCCTAAAATAAGTTATTTTACGCACTAGTGCGTAAAGTAAATCTGACATATTTTTTAACATTTAGGGCAATGCGTAAAATAATATATTTTACGCACTAGTGCGTAAAGTAATTTAATAATATTTTTGTTTTTTCATATATTTTTTGGTAGTAGAAAAAATTTCGTATGCTACTCCTGTGTAAAGTGCCCTTTTTTTATTCAATTTCAATTAAATTTTTTTATCAATATTCCCATTCATAAAAAAAGGTTCACTTTACACACTTGTTGCATAAATAACTATTTTATCGTCTAAAATCCGTTTAAAAACGATTTTAAAACGCACAATTGTATAAAAATCCGAAATTTCCGAACCTCTCAGGGCGATAGCCGAGGCTTCGGACGAATTTGTCATGTATTTTGAAGCGAAAATTCATTTTAAATTCAACTGTGGAACTGAACCGCTCAGGGCGCAGTGCCCGACACTCCAACTTTCCGATTTCGATAGAGTTGACTAGCTGGTAGTGAATAAGCTGTGCTATAAGTGTCTCTACTCTTTTTTTTATTTAGGTGAATGATTTTTTTATGGCAGTAGCACATCGTATATTGCTCGACGAGCGGTGTGTGCGCGAAGATGTTGATTGACACGGTTCTTGAATAGTTAGTTTGGGAGCATATTCGCATGTAACAGGCAAGATTTCCATTCGGCAATGCCGATCGTTTCTTCATATGTGACGTGCACGATAGCATTTAATCAGATGTCGTGACTGTTACATAGAATCAACAAATAAGTCTTCAATTATTTTAACACTTCATGCATGGCCCTCCGCTCGCTTCGCTCGCTACGGGGGCTCAACAAACAGAAACTAACCAAGTGCTAACTAAAACTAACCCAAAATAAAAAAATTAAGTAAAAATTTTGGGTTAGTTTTGGTTAGCACCTGGCTAGTTTCTATTTGTTGAGCCCCCGTATAGAGAGAGAAGCGACCAGAGGGCCATGCATGAAGTGTTTAAATAATTGAAGACTTATTTGTTGATTCTATGTAACAGTCACGACATCCGACTAAATGCTATTTAGTCATAGTCGAATGAGCATCTTGCTTGTTACATCCAAATATGCGTCCTGGGAGTGAGTTCCACAGTGATGCAGTGCGCCAGACAAAGAAGTTCTTGTAAAGCGATGTTCTAGGTGTTTCCAGTTGTACGACGAACCGGTGCGCTCTTGCCGTCTATCGTGACTGTCTGACAGGCGTTGTCAGGGGTGGGATAAGGCGGGCCAAATCCTGGGAACATCTGCCCTAATCTGTAAAACAGGGATTTCTCGGTCACATGTTTGCGGTGTTTCAGACTATCCAGATTCCGGGTCACCGACGAGACGCACATCTCTCTTCCGAACGGAATCCAGTAGCTTTAGGGTGTGGTCTGGCGTGGCACCCCAGATGTGTGAGCGATATTCTAAGCACTGTCTTATTTGCGCTTTGTAAAGCAAGAGCAACTGCTGCGGTGTATACATTTTTTGTTGCGAAATAGCGTACCAAGCTTCTGGGAGGCTGATTTTGCGACGTTAGCAACGTGGTCATGCCAGGACATAATGCTGTTGACCGAGACCCCCAGTAGTCCGATTGAATGAAGATGAAGGGATGGTCGATCCTGCTATAATGATATCATTGCTCGCCGTATGGTAAACGTGGCTGCTTGGATGATTGTTCAATGTGCATTTGCATTCACTCTTCGTAATAAAAGAGACACTCATTCGATTACACTATTCCTTTGTATGTATATATTCGTGAAATATTTCACTTAATACATGGCCCTCCGCTCGCTCCGGGAGCGTAACCAAACAAACCTAACCCAAACTAACCCAAGATATTCCCAAATGAGGAAAAACAAATTAAAAAATATTTGCATTTTCGACTGACAAATTTAATTTTTTTTTATTTCCGGCATGCCTTGGGATAGTTTTGTTTGGTTGCGCCCCCGAAGCGAGCGGAGGGTCATGCGTGAAGTGGAATATTATTAAATATTCTTAAATAGTAAACAACACTGTTATTCCCCATAAGAAAATGTGCAACTTTTGGAAACACTGTGCCAGGCCCCCGGTGTCGATTACTAAAATTTCATTATTTTCACGTTACAATTTCAATATTTTCACGTTAGACCTGGGAAAGTCGTAGTGGAAGTTTGCCCTTCTAGGGCAATTTAGGCTCAAAACGCGGATATTTTTTCGGCTCAAATGTCGCGAATCCTTCGATTTTTTTGGCTTAAGCTACTCTATAGGACACCCTTTTTCTAGCGAAAAAAAAAGAAAATTTGCAAAATCGACACAACTTATATATCATCAGACCCTTAATTTGATGATATCTTTGAAGATTTTTAACCTTTCTTATATTTTTCTTGCATTTGGTGATTATTATACGCGGTTAACAAATTTTTATATATTTCGGATAACTCTCTTAACTGAACTCTCTAAATTAAAATTTTTATTACAAAACATTTCCGAACGTTCTATAAAGAGCGTTTTGGAACATACTTGCTTCAATATTGCCTAACTTTTAATACAAAAATTGAACGCTAGAGAATTTATATGAATTAGCTACGATAAACTGTTTTTTTCCAAATTAAGCGACGTCATCAATGACTTAAATACAAAACCTTCGGGAAACGAACTCTACTTATTACTACAACATATTTATGTAATACATACAACAAATAATATCATAGAATACTATCCTTATTATAAAAATGAGATATTATTATATGACATATTTTGTACTATAAGACTGTAATATAAAAAAAACTGTAATTAATTTTAACGTCTTAAACTAATCAATATTGTCAATAATAATATGGTAAGAATAACCTCGTGCGCCTATGGGAAGGCAAGATTTTTTACGTGCTAGTCCTCTACCCCCCTCAGTCGTTGTTAAGGTTCACTCGCTTGGCGCACTATACCTAGTCCCATATAATTTCTGTTTTGATTTTGCTAAGCTTAAATGTCTACATTTCTCCAATTATTATTGGGTGCTAGGTATTTTCATGTTTTAATTATGTTAAGGTTATAGGTTCGTTTTAATTAATAATGAAGTAACACATAAAAATTGTGTTGTGAATACCATAAAAATGTGCAAGAATTCACTTTGTTGATCATATTTTTTTTGTTTCATTTGGACAGCCGAGTTATAATTGATCCCTATTTAGATTTCTCTTCTGAATGCCCTATCACTAACCCTACTTTTGAATCATCCTGTTAGTTACTTTAATGCACTGAATCTGTAAAAAAGGTATTTCAAGATCTTATTATTTTTTTAGCCGTTACAATAAGTTAGAATAAATAGTTTGTTATAACAAACAAGGTAATATTCAATTCAATTTTAACTTCGGACTCCTTGTAGATTTGGCTCAAAAACTTAAACTTAGGAAACTCACTATGAACTCAAAAGTGCAATAAACTAATGTAACTTAATCTGTTTTGATTTCGTTTCTATTGTTTCAATCATCTAAAACATTCTTGTATTGGCACACTTTTTCTGGTGGAGAGTTCCTGAATTGCCTTCAAGAGTTTAGATCTGTATAAGAAATTGTTCTTTTAGCGGCACAGCATGGTCTTGTGCACTTTGCTTGCCTATTAAACTGGGCTACCTGAGAATGTACAATTTATTCTTTGTTTTTCTCTTGTACAGTTGAATGTTTATCAATTGTAATTTAATTAATTGTTTGCGACTAATTCATTGCTAGGCTATGAACAAAATTTCTTCCTTGGGAAATCTTCTAAGCAATTAACCTTTCCTCATTGCCATCTGATTAAGAATTGTAATAATCGAGTGGAGCCCTACGTTGTAGAAAAATGCAAAAGGGACCGCTTTATTTTATTTTCAGCCTTGGCCCCTGAGGCGATGAAAACAAGAAAGGTTTTCCACCGTAATGAACTCAAAATAAAAAGAGAGCTTGACCAAGATCATGTGTCATATACACTTTATATTTGTTGTCGATCAAAACTCTATTTTTAGAATCCATTATTTCAACCGTCAACGTTAAAATACAGGAGTTACAAAAGTTGCATTACCTAGAAATCTGATAAACGTGATATTGCTGTGTATTTGCTAATGTGTAATGTTTTCGCGGAAGCTAATACTTTTTGTAGCTTTTCCGCGAAACACATCCAACTTTCAATTAAATTCTGTTCTCTTACCTTCCGCAAATATTTTCTTGAAAATGCAACTTAGCGTGTTTCGTTACATCTATTGTTCTACAAAATATTTTAAACTTTTTTCATTTAATGTTTCTTTCTTGAAAAAAATTTTGTTTGCCTAGCTGTTGACCCCTAAAATTAACACTAAATGAGCAAATGTATATTTAATTTTTACCCTATAGATTTACTGCACCCACACCAACATTTTCTTGATGTTAACTTGTTTGTGTAGCTTTTTAACAGAGTGGGTGAGGCATGTCCCATTACCGCAAGTATTTATAACTTAGATTATTTTGCCGTTATTTTAAAAGCGCTAGAGCTATTAGATTATTATTCATTTTCTGGGGCTTTACTTAAATTAATTCATTTAGTTTGAGTAGTGAAAATGGCCTAGGAGAAAATAAAGTTAAGGAGATTGTTCTTAGCCTTGTAAATGCTACTAAACCCAGTAGAATCATTTCTTCCCTTTCACCGGTAGATTTGTCTTGTTGTTATTCTCTTTACCGTACATTAGAACCTACCATACCTATTCCGAACTAAGAATTTATATCCTCAAATATCAAGCATTAACTATTTCATACTTGGGAATATTGCAACGCACCCCGCCGGTACCGGCAAATACAACTATCTTGAGGGATGTCGAAGATGTTCTTTTTTGGAATTGATGTGGTCTTTTTCCCTCGAAGCGATGAACGAGTAAGGAAGGAAAAAAACAACTTTATGTAAAGTAAGCTTACACTTTTAAAAGGTATGTTACAGCCTTATGCTTCTTTATTGGATAGTTAAAATTATTTATAATTTAACTAGGGTCTTTCCTCGGGACTGAATCGTCATCCCTCCGTTCTTTCCCTGGCCTAGAGAGTTTTTTGTCGAAATGATGCTGACCGCATGGTGTGACGTGCAGCTTCGCAGGAAGCAGTAAAAGGCCTTAATTGGAGTCAACCAAGTAGCCGTTGTGTGGGTTGGAAAATAGACACAAATCACTGCCAGTGATTTTCACTTCTGTGCGGCCAGGTGTAAATGACAAACAAGTAGCCCCTTTTCTAATCTCCATTAGCCATTTCTGGCCGCCCTGTATAATTATTCTCCAACAAACATAAACTTAATAATTTCAAACAAGTATGGACGTGTCGGTTCTGCTGAGACCGAATCCTAGCTGTACGTCGACCCAGAAAAATGCACTCAAGCAAATTACACAACGAAGGAAGTCACCGTGTGTAACAATTAATTAATAACATCATCATTTTTGCATACATGTACATATGTTTTATAGTATTTAGATTAGGAACTTTTTTGTATAAATATAAATCAAATTGTTAATAAAATCAGTACAAACCCAAAGCTGTTTGAATCCCTTCAAAGGCTAATTATTCTACATGTCTAGAAAATGCCCTACTACAGTCTACATTAAATTAATCTTTTAAGGGCTGCCATATTTTGGTCCTTCGATCCGGATCGGTTCTCCATAAAATTCATTGATATTGTTGGCCTTCAGAATGAATTTTTATCTGGCGTTACATTTTTTCAACGTCTGCTGCTATGGCTATTTTGTGAAATCTCCATCACAGTAGAATGTCTGATCGTTCTGGCTGAAGTCTAGGTCCAGTGTACATAGTTTCATTTAGATTCAGCCCATTTGACGTTTTTAATGATTCGTGAAACTCCACACTTAATTTTGTTGTTGTATTTGATTCCTTTATGACTGGCTAATGGGAAATAAGCTATTTTGTCATGACTTTGAACTTCTTGCATATGTCCCAAGGTCTCATATTCTTGCATGAATTGTTTGTACGCTTGGCTTAAATTTTCTTTTCTAACAAATCGTTTTTCTTGCTGAATTAATCTAGCTGCTGCTCGATTTTTTGATACTCCCAGGTTGCCTTCCAGTTCATTGACTGGTATTCTGACGGTATAGGTGCCATCAGCATTTCTGGCTGTGTTGCCCTCATAATGTTCTTCAAAACATTTATCTGCTTCTGTAAACTTTGTTCTGACACTTCTTCAATTTCCCATAATTTCGTGAGTTGCTGATCTTCTTCCACTAGACTTGTTAATCTGTGTATCTCAAATTCCTTCCGGCTAATGTTGTTTATCATCCCAGACAAAATCCATCCTAGCTCTGTGTTTTGCCTAAGAATACCATCTTCTGTCTTCCTGATTCCTTCTAGTATGTAGTATGATCTCTCCATGCTCCTTAGCTCCTAGAATCATGTCAATAGGACCAGGTCGGGAATTTCGTTTTTCCATTGTTCAGTTTTGATTTGGACTGGCCTCGTCGGTAATGAGTGAGTTAGCTTTGGTAAGACTAAGCATGGGACCTGTAATGCAAAGTTGCTGGTGAACAGAGGTTTGACAACTGCCTCTATCTTCCATTTAGCATTTTGAGGTTCTCCTTTTCCAACTTCCGTTATGTCAGCTTCAGTCTGCCTGGGCATGGCTAATATAAATAACTTGCTCTGTGATAAAGGTACATTGTGATCCATTATCCACCAAGATGCGTAGATGCTGATCAGTGCCGTATGCATCTGGCACTCTGCTGCTAGTACTACTAACTCGTTTCTTTGAAGGCTGTGATTAGCTGTATTTTGTCGATGTTGTTGAGTTCTGGCCGAATTTCTGAAAGTTGGTTATTGGGCTGGTTGCTGAGCTTGATCATTTCTTTTAGAGCGAATCTGTTCTTGATGAGGTTTTTCAACATGGAGCAATGTGTGGTGAAATTTTATGCATGATAGGCATCGACCTTCGGAATGACATCTGACATGCGAATCGTGCAATAGGCATTTGGCACATATATTCTTCTCATGTACAAATTTTAACCTTCCCTGGGTTGTAATTGCTTGAATCCTTGGACATGCATCCAGACGGTGCCGACAGTCTTTGCTGTATGAGCAGGTGATTTGGTTATTAGTTTTGCGTGCCCTTTTGTTTTTGTCCTCTTCTGACGTCTCGAGTATTCCATTCAATTCAATTCAATTCAAAACTGTGCTTTATTGTCCAAGAAGTAGATCTTATTGACAAAGCTAAAAAATACACAATAAGTTTTTTTTTTAAATATAGAGTCAATAGACAGAACAAAGTCACTCATTACTAAAATTAACATACAGAAGTAAAAAAGAAAATCACTAAAAACAAAATATTCTAAGGTTTGTTAAAATCCAACAGTACAGTAGGAAGTCAAACAATAAAAGAGTAAAAGCATAGGTACCCAAGAACCTACTCTCAACAATACTCAAGGCAACAGCGCTTCTTAGAAATAGAAATATTAATTAGTAACAATACAAGTAATTTGCTTTTACACGTCAATAACACAAATAATAAAAATCCAAAACAGGATAGCTAAATAAGAAGATTACAATTTTTGTAAAATAGCACCTAACGTACTAAATACCAGAAACATGGCAATCTGACATAATTTAATCTAAAATAATATAATAAAAGTGACCCTCAATATTTCAGAAGAACTTTTTGGCTGACCAAACAAGCTTAAAAGTCATAAGATCAAGAAACACTAAATAAGTAGAAATAGAAATAGTTTTATTCATGTTATATACAAAAAAGCTTCGTCATAGTATTCCTGCAATTGAGTGCTTCTGATTTCAACCGGAATATGATTATATACCTTTCTGCTCTCATAAATTACTGACTGCTTAGCCCGAGTTGATCTCGGAGTAGGCAAAGGCTAGTCACTGGATCCCCTTGTATTATAAGCGGAGCGAACAATTTGAGGACCAAGCATAACAGTTTTATGTATCAGAGAAGCCGTCTCCAAAACAAACAGTGACGACAAAGTCAATATTTTATTTTTTACAAAGAGAGGTCGGCAATGCTCTCTAGTTCCAACTACAGATATATAGCGGACAGCACGCTATTGCAACACAAACATTGACTGAAATAGCTGCCGACTACAAAAACCCCAAAATGCGATACCATAGGATAAGTGTGACTCAATCAGAGCAAAGTAGACTATACGAGCCTCCGCCACACCCAACTCTCTAGAAATAGTTTTAACTGCATAACAACCACTCGATACTTTTTTAGTCAGCAACTCGACATGTGTAGAATATTTCAAATTATCGTCAATATGCAATCCTAAAAACTTGACATTGCTTTTGGATTCTATGGTGCTCTTAAGTATATTTACATTTTCAACACTACAGTTAAAAGAAACAATCTTGGTTTTTGACATATTAAAACACAACATATTAGATTCACACCATTCTTTTACCACCATTAAATCTGATCCAATTGACTGTGCCAATCGGCCATCATCTGTATTCTGCCACGTCAGAGTAGTGTCATCAGCGAATAAGGTACATCGACCTCCCATTTTTACTTTAGCGAGTTCGTTAATGTACAACAGAAACAGAATTGTCCCAAGGACTGACCCTTGCAGCACTCCATAATTTACCAGTCTACAGGTAAACGACTCCCCCGACCAAGCAACACCCTGAGACCTGTCATGAGTAAATTGAATATTCTTAGTATAAATGTCATCAACTCTTCTATTGCTTGTATGTCGTGCGGTTTTTCTAGCGAATCTTCATAGAATCTATTTGTTTCGGCGTCCCATTTTTTGCTTGATGGTATCAATTTGTAAATTGTTTAGTGCTTCGAGACACTCTTGTACTGCATCGTGTAACTGTTTCAGTTTTACTGCTGATTCCTGCTGGATATTTGGAATGTCAAGAATTGCCTTTCCAACATTTTCCCGCTTGCTTCGTAGCTACTTCGTAGTTTGCGTCGGAAATTTGAGATGCTGTATTAGGCGGCTAGCTTCTCCCCTGACATGTGTCTTTAAGTACTGCATTTTCTCAATGTCAGTGAGTGTAGTATTCTGATGGACCACTTATGCACTAGCCCAAGTGTATAACCCTCAAAAGGCGCGGAGTGTGCTTGTCTAGACCGGCGCCTAAACGGTAACCCCAAAGGACGCGAGTATCTGTTTGGCGAAATATGTAAATATGCCGACGGAATATCTACAAAATTTCTTTAGATAGTATTTTCCCCGCCAACGTTAACTGGACAGCTAGAGAAAATATCTATGGGTGTTGTGACGTGTTGTATTATTTTTGTATTTGTATGTTATGGTAGATTATGGCAATTTGAATGTGGAGATGATGACGATTTTCGGCTATTTCTGGAGATTTCCTCTTGATGTTACCTTACTCAATTCAGATAACGACACTCTGCAGTTTATAACCTTAATTGGTCTTGTTGCTTGACTGTGGGAAGGGCCGAATTTGTCTTTTTTGTTCGAATCTGTGTGATTTCGCTGTACTTTTGATAGGACGGAGAGCAATCTTCTTCTAAATGCCCCTTATGCTTGCTTGATAGATTGTTAGGCTCCTAGTGAAGTTCCGCTGTATTTTCTTTATTTGGGCCGGTAGCAGTCTTCTGTGAATGCCCCATGTGCTTGCTTGATGGATTATTGGGATCTCGGTGGAGTTCCGCTGTAGTTTCTTTGTTCGGGCCGGTAGCAGTCTTCTCTGAATACCCCGTGTACTTGCTTGATAGATTATTCGGATCTCGGTGGAGTTCCGCTATTTTTTCTTGGTTACTGCTCGACGGTACCCTGTATACCGCCTTGCTTACTTGAAGGACCAAAATGTCTAGGCAGCCCTTGATAGATTAATTTAATGTAGACTGTAGTAGCGTATTTTCTAGACATGTAGAATAACTAGCCTTTATCGGGTTTCAAAGAAAGTAGTTGAGTCAAACATCTCTTATTAAGAATTTAATTTGTATTTCTACTTATCTTTATCGAACTTACCGTTAAGTGACTTTAAATCAATTGTTACGCTTTTTCTGTCATTCTAATGGGCGTGAATAATCTCAAATTGAAACAAAAATTTTTAGTTTGAGAATTTAAAATTAGAAATTAAATGAATTTGCGTATGTCGATGCGTGGGCTAGAACGAGTTATCGCCGAGCGTACAAATTAGGCCCTAGCTCAAAATGTCAGAGAGTAGGGGTGGGTTTTATTTATAAGGCGCCACGGGCTTGTAGACAGCACAAGCGAGAAATACCTAAAAGTTGAAATATGGAACTTGTTTTAGCTTAAGCTTCGCGACAAAATAAGAAGTTAACCACAAATATTTCTATCAAGAAAACCGATTAACAAAACAACAAAAATAAGAAAATTAGATCAGGTTTAAATGCCGGACATTTATCAGTGTTAATAATGGAAAAATAATTACTCAAAAATTAATCAAAAATCAAAGTCGGTAATGAGCAAATACCCAAATATTAACCGAAGAAATACTAAAGTTAGTGATAAACAAATACTCAAATATTACTCAAAATTTACTAAAGTCAGTGATAAACAAATACTCAAATATTAATCAAAAGTAAATCCAAAACGTTTTCAATTATTGAAGTAATAAAAAAATCAGATACCTACCGCATTTAGCGACCTTCTCCTTTGGAATATTAATCAAAAGCTAATGAAATAAAACAGGTAGACAGACAAACAAAGAATCGGTTTATTACTATTAAATGAAAATATATCAGCTGATCATAAAAAGAAGGAAAAGAGAGGAGAAAATGGCCAGTAATTCTAGCAGATTAATTTATGGTAACGCTGTATTTCAACGAGAAATAGTAGGCATTACTTGGTTACTTGACGAAAAAAATCAAACGCTTAATCTAAACAAACGCCGAAATATTCATATATTATATCACGAGAACTATGAATTTAATCGATTAAACCACGTTCAATATTTTGAGCATGATTTTTCTAGAAAATGTTGAATGCAAAATAATTTAATTATTTATAAATTATTTTGCATGAAACTATTTGCCAAAAAGAAAATTCATGCGAGAAATATGGAACGTAGTTCAAATCGATTAAATTTTATAGCTTGAGTGGTATACGGCTAGATTACTTCCTGAATTAGTTAAATTAAATCCATAAAAGCCGTTAAAAAAATTTAACGGTAACTTTATATTTTTCAACAAATTTTACCTAAATCGCATATTCATTTTGATCAAAGCACCAAAAACACATTCAGAACGTTGAAAACAACGCGACGCTTCACATGATATTTCTATTTTTGTCACCTTGATTACATACCCCAATTATGCGTTGACTAGGTCCGCTTATCAACGTCGACATGTAAATATTTCAAAATTTGACATTTTATGTCACCTCATACCAAAATAACGGAGTTTTTAGCGATAAAAATCAATGGGTATTAGATCATTCGAACCATTTAGAAAATAATGTTTTTTGCAAAAACCGTTAATGAAAATTGCAAGAATCAGCTAAATCACTTATCTAAACAAAATTTATTCGGAAAATCGGGCTGTCTGATTGGTCCATTTTGCGATGAAAGAAATAAATGTGCAAATTGTAATTTATGATGAACGCGTTAAGCCTTAATAAGAAATAACGTCAGTAAAATATGACGAAGGCCAGCGATACTGCAAGTATCTACTCGTTATAGGTACATTCAAATAACTCGAATAATCACTTAATCGATGGCTAATTAAGGGGCGTCAAATCATGATTCGTTACAGGGCCGTATTATTAACTATCTATGTTTATCTGTCTATCACTTATGATACGTTGGTAGCTGCCGCAAAAAAAATGGAAAATGACTAGTTCGACCTGGCGTTATTGTAGCAACCAATCAATTATAGACTTAAGCGTAAGTATTCCCCGGTCAAGTTACCGGTAGGACAAAGATAATAAATAGTTTGTTTGAATAAAAAATATATAACAAAGGCCACAATAAAAATTAAGAATAACGCAAAGTTTACTAGGCCGTAATAACAATAGTAGTTATCTGATCTACAGGTATCTAACGTAAGCCAGATATCGTGAAAAATTGAGAATAATAATAAAAAAAATAATTCGACCTACAACATTATTGCGTCAGTCAATTAAAAGTTCAAAATTTAATCCAAATTCGGATTGGTTTTAGATCAAACGAATTTAACTGAATTTTGGAATTCGATTAAATATAATCAAGCGCCTTAGGCTAGAGAAAATTGGCCCAATATAAGAGAAAATAAGAATAAAATAAAGGATACCTTAGTTAAGGAGTAAAAAAAATAAAAAGTTAATCTTTGTTCGAAAACAAAGCAAAAAAGTAATAATTAGGGTTCGTAAGTTAATTGCACGCAATTGTCACAAAATATATATAGAAAAAAAAAGAAATTTCTCACTTGGCTGATGAGTAGCTCCACAGACAGCTTCCAGAAAAGAACTGCTCACGGTAGAAAAAAATACTTTCTTGACAGGCGAAGGACTGCAAGATTCTATAGGTAGTACCGCTAGCAGGCATAGCGAAGGAAAACCCTCTCGTTAGCATGCTTGGTGATAGCAATATCCGGCGATAGTAATGAACCCGACGGTAGAAGTAGACCTGTGGATAGGAGTAGACCCGACGTGCGACGGTAGGAATAGACCCAACGGTAGGACCCTGTGAAACAACACATATTCAAGGTTCCACACGTAAATCTTAATTGAAGAGCATTATAACTCGGTAATCAAAATCAACCATCAAGGAAAAAAGAGAAATCAGAATTAAAAAAACAATAATTTACCTGTGTAGGGGTAGCCAGTTCCTTATGGCTAGATAGCTTTACAGTTGGGCGAGAAGGCCCAACTGTAAAGCTATCTGTAAAAGATTTAAAAGGGAATTAAAAATGTTGAAATGATGGCGTTCACAGAAAGACAAAAAAAATGCACAAAAAACTCAACTCACCTCGCTAAAGCAGCATTCAAATCCCACGAAGGGCAGTTTCAGACACCAACACTTAAGAAAATATAAGGCACAGATATGGACTGAAACTATTAATAATGGCCCGATTGGAAAATCCCATCAAAGGTAAAATCAAAATTTGATTCCAACCGGTACCCAACAGAACTGCTTGACTCACAGAAAGGTCGACGTAGAGTGACGCCAATAAGTCGATACCAAGAAACAGAGAATCCCTACTTCGAATATCTCGCTCCACCAATGAATGCAT
>JAEQML010073958.1:0-14662 GCA_016904865.1 Pissodes strobi | reverse complement strand
ATTAATGGCGTTTATTATTGTCTGTCGCGCATTTCATCATAAAAAAAATCATTACATATTTGAAGAATTGTAGTGAATTAAGTTATTTAAAGTGTAATTAACGAAGTGATAGTGGATAGTGTTTGTGTTTTGCTCTATTTAAAACAACACTATGCCACCTGTTAGATGCTGCAATGAAGCTGAAGTGGCACAAATTGTAACTATATAACGAAGGATATAGACAAAAAGATATCGCACGACGTCTCAGGAGAGGTCAATCTACAGTCTCGAATATTTTAAAAAGGTATCAAGAGACTGGAAATTTCATACGAAGACCCGGTCAAGGTCGCAAGAGGTGTACTACAGCTATTGATGACCGGTTTTTGATACTCAATTCTATACGAAATCGCATATTGACATCGACGCATCTCAAAAATGAGCTACTAAATGTAAGATAAATCAATGTGAGTTCAAAAACAGTGAGGCGAAGATTAAGAGAAGCAGGTTTAAAGCCAAGGCGGCCTGCCAAAGTTCCACGTCTTCTTCAAAATCACAAAACTCGTCGATTAGAATTTGCTAGAACACATATTCAGTGAAATATTGAAAATTGGAGAAATGTTCTCTTCACGGATGAGACTAGAATTCAATTATGGAATCCAGATGGACGAAACCATGTCTACAGAAGAGTTGGGGAACGGTACGCCAGTTGCAATCTCATAGAGACCGTTAGTTTTGGAGGTGGCGATATAATGCTTTGGGGAGGTATTAGTTGGGAGGGACGTACTGAACTTGTGGAAGTGATTGGGCGAATGACTAGTGACTTGTACATCGAAAACGTCCTACAAGATCATGTTTTGCCCTATGTCGGCCATGTTGGATACGAAAGATTCGTATTAATGCACGATAATGCTCGACCGCATGCAGCTGGCATAGTGACTAATTACCTCGATGAGGTCCAGATTCAAAAATTAGATTGGCCACCATATAGCCCGGACTTAAATCCGATAGAGCATATGTGGGATCAGCTTAAACGCCGCATACGACGAAGAAATCCCGTTCCAAGTACAATAGAACAGCTTCGTTTTGCTGCACAATATGAATGGAACGCGATTCCTCAAGAATATATCCAAACTCTACTTAGTAGCATGCCGAGAAGGATGCAAGCAGTAATTAGAGCACGAGGGGCGCATACCCGTTACTAACTACGCTCTCATTTTAATCAAAACGTTTAGTATTTGCCATCCATATAGCATTTAAGTTTGAAGTAGATATCATTAATTATCATAACATTTAGAATTATTTTTTTTCACGATTTTCTTCCCATACAAACTTGAGATTGTTCCTTGAAAACCTTTAAAATAAACTGTTTTTCATAGTACATAGTGTTTAAATGACTGGATTCATCAGAATTTATTTTTACAAAAAAAAAATATATGAACATTTTAAAATATTCGATAATTTTGTCCATGAGTGTATATATATGCTTATAGTAATGTCCCTTAGATAATCCATTAAATAACTTCAAACCCTATAAATCATCAGGTACGGACGGTATATTTCCTGCTCTGCTCCAACAAGGTAGTGATGAACTCCTACCGTACCTGAAAACAATCTTCAAAGCTAGCTATATTCACAGCTACATTCCGAAGAACTGGAGGAAAGTAAGGGTTGCGTTTATCCCAAAGGCTGGGAATCGTCTGCCGGACGAACCAAAGGCCTATGGCCCCATCAGTCTGACCTCCTTCCTACTTAAAAGTATGGAAAAAAATATCATAGATGAATACATCAGGGGCGAGTTTATATCCAAAACCCCACTACATCCAAAACAGTTTGCCTACCAACCGGCAAAATCCACGATAGATGCGCTCCAATGCCTAGTAAAAGACATTGAAAAGACATTCCTGGCGAAAGAAATTGCTATGTGTGCATTCTTAGACATAGAGGGTGCATTTGACGACACCTCCTATGAAGCCATACAAAGAGCCGCAGAAGACAGACGTATAGACGATACTACAACGAAATGGATAAAAGCCATGCTTTGTAGTCGTAAAATTACCTCAACCTTAGGAGACCCTACTGTAACGGTAAAAGCAGCAAAAGGGTGTCCGCAAGGCGGAGTTTTATCGCCCTTGCTGTGGTCCTTAGTAGTAGATCGATTCCTGGTAAAAATAACAACCGAAGGGTATGACGTCCAAGGGTATGCTGACGACCTAGTCATCACAATTAAGGGCAAATATGATGGCACAGTATCGGCCAAAATGCAAAATGCTCTACATCTTGTTAAAAACTGGTGTATAAGGAAAGGACTAAATGTCAATCCCAGTAAAACCGACATAATACCGTTCACAAAAAGGAGAATGGTGGACCTTACAGCCCCTGGCCTAGACGGCGTGACGGTTTAACTCCCAGACAGTGTTAAGTACCTGGGGATAGTCCTGGACCGCAGGCTTAACTGGAATGAACATATAAAAAGGACTACCAAAAAGGCAACAGCGGCACCTTGGGCATGCCGCAGACTTTTTGGCAAAACATGGGGTTTAAAACCCAAGATGATCTATTGGTCATGCATTACGCTTGTAAAACCAATAGTCACATACGTCTCACTGGTCTGGTGGACCAAAACAGAGGAAAAGACTGCGCAAAGCAAGCTACAAAAAGTGCAAAGAATTGCCTGTCTGGGTATCACAGAGGCAACAAAAACCTGCCCCACGATGGCATTGGAGACGATGCTGGACCTTCTTCTCCTGAATTTAAGCGTGATGAGGGAGGCCTTATTAAGTGCGTCCAGAGTAATCCAGACCCAATCAACTAAGTCAGGTGATCTGACTGGCCATCTAAAGATTCTGGACACAATCAGAGTCGAATCGCTGGCCAAACCAACAGACCATATGCCAAAGACAAGGGATTTCCAACGCTTCTTTAAGGTGATCATAAAAGATCGCCCAACAATGAGAGCACTACAGCCCGAACGAGGTACGTTGGTCTGATACACAGATGGATCTAAAATGGAACAAGGGGTCGGCGCCGGGGTTTATGGTCCTAGATGCAAGATGTCAAAATCTCTGGGTAAAGCCCCATCCATATTCCAAGCAGAGATCCATGCCATTGAACTGTGCGCCTCTGAATGCATCAAAAGAAAACCGAGAGGCGCAACCATAAATATATATACTATCCGACAGGCACGCGGCTTTAAAGGCACTAGCTTCGTGCGAATTTGACTCAAAGCTTGCGTGGGAATGCCGGAACGCTCTTAACCAACTGGCTAAACATAACAGAGTCACTCTGTTGTGGGTGCCAGGTCACGACGGAGTGGAAGGCAATGAAATTGCCTACCAATTGGCCAGAGAAGGAGCACATAGTCCATTCTACGGACCTGAACCATTCTGTGGCACCACCAGAGGACACCTCGGAGAGGACCTCAATAAGTGGGAAAAAATGCAGAAAGAGGTCTACTGGAGAAACACTCCAGGACAACGACAGGCAGAAAGATTCATATCGCACTCGCCTGAATACACTAAAAAGCTACTAGAGCTCCATAAAAACGATCTAAGACTGGTCACGAGCTTCCTAACAGGTCATGGACCATGAAGACACCATCTCCACAACATGGAAAAGACTGAGGATCCACGTTGTAGATTTTGTAACTCAGCGAACGAAACTGCGGAACACATTATTTGCGAATGTAGAGAACTGACCCGCCAAAGGCTAAAATATCTGGAAGGAGTAGTATGTAATCCCAAGGATTTTACACAACTAGCCCCTAGAAATATCCTGAACTTCGCGAAAAGTGCGGGCATTTCTGGGAAAATCTAGAGCAGGGTAGTCACAAAAGACTTTTTAGGTCGAAGTGAAGAAGGGCTGAAAAGCCGAGCGACCCCTTTACATACAATACAATACAATGCAATAGATCATCCATATGAAGACGGGAAAACGTATAGGGATATGATTTTGATCTAAACGTCTACACCTGGCATTTCTTTAGTATATCGAAAATTTTCTTGTTCTACTCTTATTTGGAGGTTGTTTATTTCTCTTGATCTTGCCAATATCTCACGAGCTAATTATACTGTGGCTCCTTGCATAGCTATAGGCTCCCGATATTTGTTGATAATAGCACCACAGATCCTGTAGAAACTTAAAAATTGTTTGAATATGTCCATTCCTAGTGTTACTTTTCCTTTCATCTTGTATATAAACAATAATTTTTTTGACTTCTGTGGTACCTATGTGTTGATTTTTAATTTATTTTTGTGAAATATATTATTAATAAAAAATTCGTTGAGAGGAAATAGGTATATTTTCTATTGGTAGCGTTGTTGCAACTTTTTTGACGCACCCTGTACGTTAAAAATTACATTTTTGAGTTACCTGGTATATATACAACATTTTTAGATATATTCTAGTTAATATCATTTGTACCGGTACTATTAATTAATAATTATTAGTATTTTGCTTCATTTTTGTTATACCTTGTACAATATGAATGGCTTTTTTGATGTTCCTAGTATATGTGTTGAATATTTTAAGCATAATTATATTACGAAATATAATTGACAACAAAACTGCATTTACAATTTGTGGTATCCTCTCAATACTAAGCCTTATTATTTTACCGCATACCCCAAAATGGAATTTGGCAGCCAATATCTCGAAAACCGCTCTAACGATTTCGTTGGTGCAATAACTTTTGATCCGGAACTCAAAAATAATATCATATCAAAATTTCAGCCAATTTGACCTGAACCACTTTTCCATAAGCTGCCTGCGGGGTTCTTTCCTTACGAACGTACACACAATATTACTATCAACTTGCCGTTAAACTTGTTGGCACAGGAATGAAAGCCACCTGTTAGCGAAATAATCTGCCTATGGATGTTGATTTAACACTGGATATTTAGATGGTACATTACAAATGGAAAAACACGAAGAAGTTGAATTTGGAGCCGGTTCGATATGGGCATTACCCTATAAGTATAATATGTGGCCGACGATGTTGATTTTCTGATTTTACTAACAAATAAATGTGTATAGTTACATCAATACAAGCAAAACATGATATCTAAAGAACTGCCAAGTTCCTCCCCTCGTCCCTCGTAACTTAATCATCATCGCCAGAACGTTTTTAGAATTTGCTAAACAAAGTCTTTACTTTCGATAATTGAGATAACTATCGTTAATATTCCCTTGATCTTTACAGCTACATTTTGCCCATTTTATTGTCTTCTCTTCGTATTGATCTCATCTGTAAGCAACAATAAATTATCGATGATATAACCGACTTCAATGCACACAGAAGCATCGTAGGTACTCACTAATTTCCTATTCTACGTCTATTGTCTTATTCTTCAATTCCCCTATTGTTGTTGTTTTTTATTCATGGAAAATTACTATTTGCTTTAAGGCTGTGAAAATGTAGGTCATTGTTATTGTAAGGAAGTTAATTGTTTCATTAGGAACGCTTTTAGAGTTAATGTTAACTTCTGTAAAAATATTGGCTTGTCTCAACCTACGTGTGTGTTTTTATTAACTTGGTTGAAGGCGAAAAAATACAGCCGTTGCAGTTTTCATGTTAAAGCATTAGTCTTTCACGATATTTTTATCATTGTGAAGTATATTGTTTTGTTGTTGACTGACAAGTATGTGTCGTTATGTAAGGGACAAATAGCAATAATATTTTATTACCTCTTAACATAATATTTATTCTTAAAATATTTTCTTGTGGGGTGGGTGTTAATAAAATCAATACCTAGTCACTGTTTGAAGAGATGAAAATGTATAATTTTCCAAAAAGCATTGTACCAAAATTTTATGATTTTAGGGGAGATAAAACGGATGAAACTTGCTCTTTCTAATCTGATGGTTATAGGATGGGAATCTTCAACACGTCCGTTTATATATATCAAGCAAAACAAAATGATCTATGAACTCATTATATCAATTCGTATTTTTGTCTTATGATTAGGGACGTTACGATACCGAGTACTTTTTTTACTTGATACCTGAATATCAATACTGTCCGCAGTGTTGATACTTGTACCCTTAGTACATGGTATATTCATTGTTCCATTCTAAATTAGGTATTGCAGAAATAATTATCATTTCTCACGCTTTCGATTGAAATTGAGACGTTTACTTTGACATAATTCCATGACATAATGATAATTGCCATTGAGAATCAGTCGCTTCCGAGTGTTCGTATGCCACGTAGTCATCGCTCTGACTCATCACACCACTTTAGGATGTCAAAAATGAAGGCAGCTATTATTTTAATAATAAACATATAAGTTTGGACCTAATTATTTTATTTCATTTTGTATAGTCGAGACATATTTTCCCGTTCAATACATCAGAAAAAATATTATGATCACACTTCGTTCTCTATACTTTTTACGGTATCGAATACTAAATAATAATATCGATGCTCGTATGGTTATTTCTATTTTTGTGTCAGTACCGATACTCTAATATCGTGACGTTTTTAGTTGTGATTATAAAAACAATTCGGAATCAAATTAGCAGCAAGTAGATATCGGAATAGGATATAACTCCAGTAACGACAGAAAACACTAACTATAAATTAGGATCAATCACTTTTTTGTCACTTTGCTTGCCAAACTTATTATCTAGGTAAAAGCAGATGGCGCACAGGTATTATCAAGGGACAAAAAAGAAAAAGGACCGTCTTGATTGGCACATAAATTTTTATTTAGAAAGCTTTTTTTGTATCATGGGACGGAGGGACAAATAACGTGCCAGAAAGGTTCTTTCTATAAAACGTAAAAGTGAAGCGACCACTGAGGTAAAAAAATATGCCCGTAAAAGGTTTCCATATTATAAATATATCCCTAAATACTAGGAGAATGTTCTTTAGTTTGGATTGTCTGTATTTTATATGTCGTACATCCATAGCTTTTCCAAAGATTTGCTTATCTACTAGTGAGTTCAATCCCGGGATTTGCATAATAGCCTAGATACTAGCATTATTTCTATTTTTTTTTTGCTAGAATGCAATATTATATACCACATATAGAGTTTATTAATCAATAAAGCTCACTTATACTTATGGGTATTATACAGGGTGAACCAAAAATGGAAGTGCTAACTCTTCTCTTAGATAAGTGGGACACACAGTAGGAAACAAGGTTTTACGACAATAATTGGCTTTATCCGCATCAACCTTTAACAAGTTCGCGGATAGTTAATTATTTTGAGCATTACACAGAAGCATATTTCTATAAGTTTTCAACCCGTAATCCGAAATCGGTTTTATGGATATCTGTGGTTTCCTTCTCGAAACGTTAATTGAATTTTTACAGAAAAAAACAGACGTTTTAAGACGTCATGTGCAAGCTGGTCGGTATAAACAATTAATTCTTTAAATCATTTATCACCATAAAGGAGAGGGTGGTACCTAATTAATTATCTTTATAATTAACATTAATTAGCAGACTGTATTACCATGGGTAGGTGGGGTTGTATTCATAGGGTGTGAATTGAAACATGTATTTTAGGTATTACGTACTTTAATAATGCAAGAATTATATTTTAAATTAAATTATAATTAAAATATTATTAATATATACAATAATTTCTAACTACTCTCATGCATTCCTCCTCTCACACATAAAGCTAAATACTATACATCAAACTATTACTATTAACAGATTTGTCTAACTAAAAGTTTCCAACCGCCATTTTACTTTCTTCTATTCTCAACAGGAGAGACGCTACGAGTTGTATTGGCTCGAGAAAATGCGTTTATTAAACTCCCAAAGAGTACTTAATTCAGTGTTGAAAGAAGGGAACGCAGAGTACAGCATATATTTTCCAAATATCTGTGCAAACAAATGAGAAAAACCGCTAAATATCTTGACTTTAAACAGGGCTACGACTGGGTCGATGTTCTTGGCGCCAAACTCAAGCAGAGCGATTATTGAAAAAGAAAACTTCTTATTGGTTTCGTTCGGACTCTGGCAATTTTTCCGTAAAATGCATATTACCTAAATGTAGTGCCGCTTGATTGTTTTTGTTCCGCTTTTATCCCCATAAATTGGAGGTTCTACAAGGAGCCTATCATCATTTATATTTTCTGGTATTTGATGAAGCTGTAAGAGTATTAACGCAGGGCTTTTTTCATAAGGTAACACAAATTCCAAATTGACACATTTAGTAAATGGAATAATACTTTCTTATACCAGCGTACATTTTTTCCACGGGAAGCATACTAGTTTGTCACCTGATCATTCCTATCTAATCCAGACATATTTTCGTTATACTTATCCAAATCTATTTTATCATTACGAGATTATAATTGGTAATCTGACAAAGAACTTCCCTTTGGTTCCTCCATTTCGACACATAAATATTCCCATTCCTTCTCCAGTAATATTTTCCCTTTTGAAGTGAAAACTTCTTTAGGCGCGTTTTGCGTTTATTCCTGGGTATTGACGCGTCACGCTCGGAGCCGTCACGCTCGGATATGTATATGGCATGTTCCCGTATAGGTAGAGGGCTGAAATTTTCAGGGGATGTAGCCGAGGTAAAAATAAGATCCTGGACGAAAACGGGTCCTCGTACCCCCCACCCATTTGGTTAGGGGATGGGGGAGAAGGAAAAACTTAAGTAATTAATTTCGGGAGAACGGGAAGAGGTACGGGGTCGAAATTTTTATGGTAGGTGTGCCCTATGGGGGCCACCTTAGACCATATTACGGGGGGGGGGGCTCTAATTTAAGGGGGGGATTTTGGGGGGAAAAACCGTTTTTCGCCCGTATCTCTTCAACGAAGGCTCGGATCGAAATTTTGACAAACGATGACCCCGCTTCTATCATGTGGTCTTAATCAAACACAATTTTTTTTAGTTTAAAAACGCAAGCAGGAAAGATGTATTTAACCTCATAGATCTCCAGCTTAGAATGGTCGTGTTCTCATAGCCGATACTGTAAATGAGATGGCCTTTCAGCCTCGTAATGGAAAAGGCACAACTTGCCGACACTGGATTCTATCTACCATGCAACGAAGCATAACCTCTTTTTTTAATTTAGCTTTCGTAATTAGTGGGATTTATAGGTCTCGTTTTCTTAAGAGTCCCTGTAGTACGAGTTTTTCTACTGAGCAGTTTTCTGGCCATATTCACACTGTTGTAAAAATTATCCTCGAAATTATCCATTAGGAGGTGATGGTATTTGTAAAATACTATAGTATAAATAAGGATGCATCGGGTCTAAAACTAGCGATTCTAATTTGAAAGTCCTTCGTCTTAACCAGATTTTCCAAAAAAATAATCAAAAATTGTTATTTTTATTGGACAATTTTGGCCATTATTGTATTTTGGAGAATAATAAAAACATAATAAAAACTTTAATTTTGAACAAAATGCGAAAATTTTTTTGTTATTCTTCGGAACAGCCACGTAAATGTTTCTTTAAAACTGCTTAATACAGAAAGACTCAAATAAAATGTAAAATTACAAAATTATTTTTATTTTTCATAAACTACAAAGATTCTGTGAGAAAATAAATCATTTTAATTTATGTTTTTCTTTCTACGAAAGTTGAACAAATCTATTCGATTTTCAATAAGTTTGTTTGCCTATAAAAGGAATAAAACTTCAACGAGGTCCACAAGGTAACACTGATGAAAAACGGTTCCGTAATAATTAAATAATCCCGAGATTTAGTATATTAATTCCCCACAGTATCTGCTCGTTTATAAAGAATTAGGAAATAATTTCAGGTTATTATTACGTTCAGAAAAATATTTATTTTAACCAAATCACTGCAAGAATCAACATTTTTATACTAAGCCTCTCCTGCCAATTTCACTGATATAAATCACGAATTTTTCAGAAGCTACATAACTTATTTGAAGACATACAATAATTGACAAAAGTAATCGGGCAATACAATAAATTGCTTGGTTTTACGTAACACAAGAAGCATAAAAGGAAGGCATCTAATAATGTCATTATATTGAAGTACAAGAAATATTATATTAGTACCTGGTAAAATATCCATTATTTTATAATTATTGTCTTGCAATGTCGCCGTATCGGTGAAATCAAATTTTAAGTGGAACCAGGAAGTTTTGACTTTGACTTAATTCTTTATTAGGAGACCTTGTTGTACCTACGGATACGGCGCTCCACTTCTAAACTGCAAATCCCAAGCGTTAATTCTTATATTGAAAAGATCATTTTCCCAACTAGCCGTGAAGGGTTCTATGAATCATTGTGCTGTATAAAATTAAAATCCATGAACATTCCCCACTCTGCTGCTTTGTGTAGTACCCAAAGGGCTCGCCCTATACTTTATAAGAAAAGAACCCATAGGAACACGGTGCCGTATCCAAATTTTATTATAGATCCAGTTCTGTACTGATTGGCCGAACGAAAATTGTAGGGGTGTCCAAGAATAAACAAAGAGGGTACCTGCTTGCAGCAGAGCAGGGGGTTGTGAGAGGAACTTACCTCCAAAATGCGGCTCAGGCTAAGTTAAAAAAACATATACATAAAATGTAAAGTGTAATATACATATATAATAAAAATAAAAAACACGTTAATTATATTATAAAAACAAAAAATCTAACATTCTTATGCATCGCAAAAAAAATAAAATAATGAAATGATAATATACTGATGTCTGATGCACCATCTCTTGGTAACTTCACCTAGACGATAATTGTGATGAAAACAATAATTGTCCTAAAAATATCCATGATATCTATGCCTTTGGTAAAATTGCCAAAAAAAAAAATGAATATATCGACTCTTCTAATTTTGGCATTATGAAATTCTCTTTTAAAAATAAGGTATTCATATTTATATTTCTTGTTCGATCTTTCTCGAAGTTTAAAAATATGGGATTAGCCATTTTTTGTGGCTCATAACAAACTCTTTGCCGTTTATCAATTCTCCTCAAACACGAAATGCAAGGAATCCTACATGCTGCGAGAGATTTCTGTGAAGACCACTCTTTGCTTTGGTTATACAGCCTTAAAAGCAAGTCCCCTTCTTCACTGCTCCTTTTAGGATAGCTTTTAATCACTAATGTGTTTTTTTTTTGGGGAATAGTTATAATAATTACCTAGTTTTTGTAGACTTTCAGATTTTTGTAAATTTAGATCTTCTGATTTGCGAGCGCAACTGCGTCCAAAAAATCACTGTTCTGATAAAAACGCCTTTTTAATTCAATATGAATAGAATCTTTGAAGTTTCGACTGTTTTATGTCTTAATAAGTTGACATTTTTTTAGGTCCTTTCCTTAATATTTTTTTATATTCCTCGCCATTTCTCATCGTTTCAATAGTACGAATTGCAGCTGCAATTACTACATTGTTTAGATTGGATACTCTTGCATACACAATGTAAAATTTCCAAAATAATTTCAAATGTTGTCATGCAAAATTATAAACTGGCTTCTTCATTACTTTTAAAAAATCTGAGAAAAAAACCCTATACATTTATTATGTTGGCTATTTTTACAGATTCAAGAGCCGCAATTATTATTGGCGTAATTATTACGTAATAATAATTTTGGTAAGATAATCGTTGATCCTCTTTTCAAGAAATAGAATGACATCGAGCGCTGTGGAAATTAGTATGTTACTAATCGATTGAATAATTACGGAACGTAATAGTTTATATATGGGCTTTCTGTTTTTTTTCTTAAGGCTTGTATTTCCCCTTTATGTCCACTCAGAGCATTGGTTTATTGTATTGATGTGTTCCAGTTCACATTCTTGAAGAAAATCGAGCTTTGGCAAACATTTTGACGACCAATTTTCCAGCGGACTTGATCCCCAAAATTGACTCATAAGACTTCTCGTGTTTCATGTGTCTGAAACAATTTCTACTTTCCTTCTGATTCTTTTCATGTTCCAAAATAGTGTGCTATGGTATATTAGCTGATGCTTTCATGAGTTTTGTATGAATTTATTAGGTATTCGTAATTTTATTATTATTTACTCTTCTCAGAGGGTGCCGATGCCGTAACGGCCCTGTTTAACCACCGGCACCGCCCATGCCTCATTCCATTATAATTAAATAGCATGCAATAAATTTTATGGCTTAACAACTTCTTTTTCCAATTATCAACTACCCGGTTTAAATATTATGGAACAAATCAACTCTTGCCTTCTTAAAGTAAAGGGTTTTTTCCTATTTGTAGAAAAACACGGATCTTATCTGAATTATTGTTCTTCCACTAAGTGGGATTTTTCGGAATTTCTGCTGGGATCCTTTTGAAGCCCGGGCCTCTCTATTCTGTTTTTTCTTCGGATTTTCGTGATTTTAGTTAAGTATCGCTTCTTGTTTTAATATCAATAATTTGTTTTTGAAACCACTCTATTTTCGGTTATATATAGTTATATAAGGTGGTTGTTCGACAAAATTATATATCCAGTTAAAGTATGTACTAAATTTTAAACGCAATATTTGAAAAATCATATTTTTGAGTCATCCTGTAGAAATCAAAATATTTCCAAAATACAGGGCGTTCTTGTGAAAATACTATTCTAACAGCTAAATATAAGCTAGTCTCACAACAGTTTGCGGTTTGTATCCCTCGCTGCTTTCATGCAATAGCTTTATGTTTGTAATTTTTATTTTCTGTTTCTTTGAAAAGTTGCTGTATAGAAGCCTTTCTTAGAACTTCCGTTGTCCATTTCTCAGTAAAGGATAATTTGATAATATTCACTGTTTATGGATTATTTGTGAAAGAAAACCCAACTGTCTACTTTTTACAATATCTTTACTATCCCTACAGGGAGTAATCACAGAACTTTAATATTATATGAAAACTGTTTTGAATAACTGAAAGTTGGAAGATCCATAAACACCATTTTTTGTCTTCCTGTGTGACAACAAACCGCCATGAGTAAAAGAAGGAAGCGGATGTATACAAACCGCATGTTTCTAGCCATTTTGACGAAATCGGGAACCATTTCTGGTATATATAGAAATAAACTCGGAATTAAATATATCAAATATACAAATATTAAATATTATATTATTTATAAAAGAATATTTTTTTTCGGAAGACCATAATATTGATATAGGAGCTTGATTTTCAATTAGGTTCGGGAAAGCACCACCTGTGATATAGACCAAGAAACACCATATTTTTATTAAAGAGTACTACCGAGTAAAAAATGGATGTTCATGTTCCTCATATTTTTTAATTTTAACATCTAAAATATTTGTTTTAGTTGTTTCTTCCTCCGCAAATTTTATGAACATGTCGCACAGCGACTAGCTACTTGCTGAAAAAGTAGTTCTAATTTTGGCAGTGATCCAAGAAGCTGCAAGAAGACTAAGTCTGACTAAGTGATCATTCTGCTTCTTTAGCCGATATTTTTCCAGTAATTGGGGGCATTGAAATTGTTTTGAAACATTTAGAAGTAGAAGGTGTAAAATCACTCGCAAAGGAATTATTAGCAGGACTGAAGAACTTCTTCAGTTTCATTATGGAAAATGATCTTTATTTAATTACTACGATCTTAGATACTCATTATAAAGCTGGATTATTTACTGAAGACGAAGATGAGCAGAAAGCTATTAAAAAAGATAACGAATGTTTAAAAATATAATTCACCATTAGCTTTACAACTACAACAAAACATCAATAGCAGCCATTTACATGACGAAGCTCCATATTTATCCCCGGAAAGTCCGGAAAGCTCTCAGTTAGTTGCAACTGTAAGCCTTACAGGAGAGTGTATAATTAAATTGCATACTTCATGTGTCTCTTTCTTTTTTTTTTGAGGCCACTAAACAACTTCTGCAAAGGAGTCCACAGACCCAAACCTATGAACTTGATAAACATCCAACTATATTTCCATGGGCCAGTTCAAATACTAGAAAGCGATCCAATATATTATTGGAAGGAGGAACCCAGATTTCCAAAACTAAAGAAAACTATCATATATATGTATATACAGGGTGCTACAAATTCGAGTGCATGCATGGGGATCTCGGGAACCGTAAGAGATACGAAGTTGGTTAAATTAAGGCAAAGTTGTGCAATTTGATGCCCAATAAGATGCAGTTTTGAAATTTGAAAAATTCCGAATAGTTCCGGAGATATTCGTAAAAAACCGAACAGCAGCTATTTTATTTTTATTTTCTCCTGACTTTATTTAAAGAGATAATATAATATAAATTTAACATTTTCATTGCCACTTTTTCTCCTTTATAAAATGGCAGTATCAAATTTTAAATCTGACGTTTCGTGTCCGGGCCCCCATCATCAGCTTCATTTTTTTAAATACGGACCTGGATTTTTTATTTCATTTTTTAGAAGCCTGTGGTCTCCCAAAACCAACGATGTATCACACTTGTCCAATAGCGGTAACAAATATTCTCATAAGTGAAATCGGGTCAGAACATCGATATAATGGGTCAGAAAAGATCGCCCCATCTCTGTCTAACACATTATCTCTTATGGAAAAAATCTAGATTTGTTGATATATTGATAAGTGTGATACATCGTTGATTTTAGGAGACCAAAGGCTTCTAAAAAATGAAATAAAAAAAACAGGTCCGTATTTAAAAAAATGAAGTTGATGATGGGGGCCCAGAAACGAAACGTCAGATTTAAAATTTGATACTGCCATTTTGTAAAGGGGAAAAAGTGGCAATAATAATGTCAAGTTTATATTATATTATCTCTTCAAATAAAGTCAGG
>MU195783.1:1218-13191 GCA_016904865.1 Pissodes strobi | reverse complement strand
CAAAAAACACTAGAAAATGTGTGTAATAATGCATCTCAGTCAAATATTCGTATAAATCTACAATGTAATAATGTATTGAGTATTTTTCATCTGAATATCAGATCAGTTCGTAATAAAACTCATGAACTGGATGAATTATTTCTTTCGGATAAAGATTTTGACATGGTTGCTCTAACCGAGCACTGGCTCAATAAATATGAGTTGAATTCACTTGGTGTTGAAAACTACGCCCTTAGCTCTTTCTCTGCACGTGAGGAATACTCGGGCGTGGGTTCTTTAATACTGGTTGAGACTGTTAAAAATAAATATGAAACCAAAGATATATTAACTATAAATGTAGAAAAGTGTATAGAATTATGCTGTACACTGATAAAACCTCTTAAGCTGTATGTGATTTCAGTATATAGATCCCCACATGGAAATTTTGGAGCGTTCCTGGAGGCACTGGGGGCTGCATTGCGGATCATTGATCTTGGTAGGGATGTTGTCCTGGCGGGAGACTTTAATGTTAATTTTATTCTAAATGATGAGAACTCGGCCTCACTGTGTCACCTTCTTGAGAGCTACGGCTTTCAGAGGATGATACATGATCCGACAAGGGGCACGGCCTTCCTGGACAACATCTTTATTAACTGTGTGTATAGAGAGATCGGGGCCAAGGTCTTTCAGACGGGTTTGTCAGATCACTGCGGACAGGTTGTGTATCTTGGCATGGGTGATGACTGTCTGGATGTGCGGCAGTCACTGGAGAGAAGAATGTTTAGACCTATTACAAATAATGGATTGGCTTGTTTTGAAACAGAGGTCGGAATTATTTCATGGGACTTTGTCGAAAATAATGATTTTTAAATTGAGGATAAATTTTCTTCTTTTATTGAACAACTTAAATCTACCTTTTTAAGCTCTTTCTCGGAAAAGACATACAAAGTCAAGAAAAACAATCCTCATATAGTATCGTGGTTTACTAACGCTTTACGTCAGATGAGGGATAGGCTGCATTTTTTGCAGGATTTTTACAATAGTCATCCTACTCCAATAAATAAAGACGAGGTTAAAAGTTATAAAAAACTACAGTCAAGCCTTAAAACAGGCAAAGAAAGGTGCAAATGATCACCTTATAGAAACCTCTAAGAATCCTGTAAGAAGTATGTGGTCTGTCATAAATCATCAAAGGGGGCAATATGGTAAAATCTCAAAAGAACCAAATCGTAAATAATATCTCAATCTAACCGAGATCCTCCAGAGTACCTTTATAACATAAATGTCCCGACGCCGCCGCGCCGGTAGTATTTTCCTTCCAGCAAGTTACAGAACATAAAACAAGAAAGATCATTGAAAATCTAAAAAACAAAAATGGCACCGATATCTTTGGTTTCTCGGTTAAAGTTATTAAACACATCAAAAATATAATATCAACACCTCTTACTGATCTTATCAACCAATGTTTCTCCTCTGGGGTTTTTCCGACAGTGTTAAAAAAAGCAATACCTAATTAATCCAATTTTCAAAAAGGGCGATAGTACAGATGTAGAGTATTACCACCCCATTGCTTTGCTTCCAATAATATCAAATGTGGTGGAAAAGTGCATGGCTGTGCAAATCTCCAACTATTTTGTGAACAAACAACTATTTACAAGCTGTCAGTTCGGCTTTCGATCTGGCAGAGGCACGGCCATGGCAGTTCTGGATCTCGTCTCTGCCATTCGTGATGACTTTGAGGGGAGAAATTACAGCAAAGCTCAATTTTTTGATCTTAAAAAAGCTTTTGACTGTGTCTCACATGAAATCTTGCTAGAAAAGCTTGCCTATTACAAATTTTCTGGGACAGGCATTGCCCTACTCGGATCATATTTGGAAAAGTGAGCACAATCAGTCAGGGTGGGTGGTGCCTTGTCTGCGGAGAAGGTTTTAAATCTTAGAGTTCCTCAGGGATCAATCCTGGGTCCGGTGCTATTCCTGGTGTATGTGAATGACCTGCCAATGTGTGAATCTGTGGCTAAGTTTGGCCAATATGTAGATGATACATATACCAGAAATTGCAGCCGGAGCCTCGATATAGCCAAAGAGATGGCATGTGGGGCACAGTTGGAGGCAAAGATGTGGTTTGACACTAACAAACTATCACTCAATGTGAATAAAACTCAAAAAATGCTGTTCTCCCTTCGAGGGGATGGTGAGGGAAATGGGGGCAGTGTCAAGTTTCTGGGAGTCTATCTGGACCCGAAGCTCAAATGGGATGTTCATGTTGAGTCTGTTTGCAAAAAATTAAGAAGTATAGTTAGTATTTTTGCTTCGGGGCCTGGCAGGCTGTGCGCATCTCTGGATACCCTCCTGACATCATATCATGCTCTCTTCCACTCAACCATTACATATAGTATAATGGCCTGGGGCAGAGCGGGCGCTGCAAAGAGGGTTTTCGCATTGCAAAGGAGGGCGGTGAGGATTCTCGCTGGGTTGGGTTATAGGGAGGACTGTAGGCGGGCGTTTATTAAACTTAATATCCTGACTTTTCCATCTGCCTATGTCTATGAGTGCCTCACTTATGTCAGGCATAATTTAGGCCTTTTAGAGGGCCATCATGATATTCATGACTACCCGACTCGACACGGCAGTGATTTAAGGGTGGCCCTTTTTCACCTCTCAAGATCTCAATCACAGCCTGAGTTTACAGCAGTAAAACTTTTTAATAAGCTTGCCCCCATTGTTAGAGAGCTTCCGCCGGATTGCTTCAGGAAAGTAGTTAGGAAAATATTGTTAAGAAATGCATTCTATTCAGAGCAAGAGTTCCTTGAATGTAGTCATGAGTGTTTTTTGTTTTAAATGTATAATGTGATTGTTATTGGCCTTTTCTTTAATTCATATATATCGCTCCTAGTCTGAATATTTTACTGCGCGTCTGTTTTATTTGTTTGTTTGTTTTAAGCTATTTGGTTCACCTCTATTTCCTTTAAATCAACCCATTTCTATTTTAGTGTCATATGATATCACATATACATATATAGTTTCCTAGTTTTTCAGACCTATTTTATTTGCTTTGACCTATGTAAAAATTACCATGTAATTTTTGAGCATGAATAAATTGTCTAAATTGTCACTTGAAATGCATACGAAAAATTGTTAGTCTATATTTTAATGTACGTATCTTAAAAACTAAAAATGACTATTTAATTCGATTTTCAAAGTACTGAAGCACATTCATAGCCTATCCACTAGGCTACCAAGTGTTTTTAATATTGTGCATATTTTGTATGTACAGGGTCGTAAACAAATACCGACACATTTTATAAAATTCGATCTGGATGGTTGATTCGAAGCAATGGATTTTAGTATCTATTTTAATTCAGCATACATCACTGAAACAGAAAATCAATAGTTTTTTTGTTATACACTACTAGAGTTAATCCTATTCTATGTAAAAAATTAAATTTTTCAAGCATTCAATTTAAATATGTTATTTTTTCACGTTATTTAAAACATTTAAAAAAACTTTATTTCCTTTAGCCAATATTTTTTTGAATACCTAATCTGAACCCTATGTAGAAATTAAGTTACGAAAAAATCGCTTGCGCCGTTAAATTGTTTCAGAACTCAAATTATCGCAACTACTTATACCTTAAATAAATAATATAATTTGTTTAAAACATTGCCTACTCTACTTATGCTAATTTTTTAAATATTAATTTTTTTATATTTATACCTTTAACGAAGACACTATTTTTTTTGAGCATGGTTATAGAAACACTAATGGATTCGAGCGGCACCAAATGCGAAAAATATCACGTTTTCTACTTAGCGCTAAAATCCATTAATTTATCGCTACCTTTTCAAGATATGGTAATGAACATGACGACGCTTTTAGTTAGAATAGCAATAATAATAATATTATAGAACCTTCCCAGAATCATTACTTTAATTGTTTGTTGTAAATGCATTTTGATAAACTGGATGTAGCTAACCTGGAAGCTGGTTTTAGGTGAGACAAAAGCCTGCCGAACTGAAGGATCGGTAGCGTATTTATATTAAAAAAGTGATGACCATTGCTAGCTTAAGGTTCATAATCGCTCCCGTTGATTGCTCGCGTTGTTTATAGTTTGCGTAGTAGTAGATTATAATATCCAACGCAATCGCTCGAGATTCTGCGTAGCTCTCAATTGCCCTACTCAATATATGAGTGACAGGCCAATATATCTCCTGACGATCTTTGATTGCGGAAGCCGTATTGGTTATCGCTAATTATTCTGTTGGTCTCGAGATACTTGAGTAGTTACTGATTGACTATACGTTTGGAGATTATTGGAAGCAAGGCAATTGGGCTATAGCTTGAGGGCGTGGTTTTCTTGCCTTTTTTGGAACAGATTGCACTATCCAAGAAGATGGGTAAATCCCTTTTCGGTATGGCAGAGAAAAAAGTCTGGAAAAAATGGGTGTTAGTTCGTTGGCGCAGATCTTTAACACGATGACAAGTATTTCATCCGGCCCTAATGCCTTTTTGAGAATTTTACGAATGTCACGTCGGTGAAACCTAATTTCTGTCATGGTAGTGTTGATGTTGGATATGGTGGGGAGAGCCTTGCCATAGGGAACGATTAAGGTAGAGTACGATGAAAATATTTTGTCGAGCATGTTTGCTTTTTCCTTAGCTGTAGTCGCTGTGACGCCGCGTTCGTCTGTCAAAGGTGGAAGAGACGTTTTTGTAGAGTTATTACTTACTGTCTTTGCTACCGACCAGAAATTTTTGGAATCACTGGCGCATTGCAAAAGTTTATTCCTGATTATTTGATTGTGTTTGTCCTTAGTTTCGCCAATCACACGTTTGCATTTGTTTCTCGCTTAGGTAAAATAATTTCGAGTTTCAGTACTTGTTGGCTTGTTGTTTCCTACCTACGGCTCTTTCCCATCTTCTGTCGAGCCAGGGCTTTCCTTTTGGCGGTAACTTGATGGAATTTATGATGTATGCTTCCATTCCCGAGGAGATTACTTGAGAACCCTCTTAGATCCTCCCGGTTTGCACAATTGTAATGCCAGATTTTAGGAGACAATATGGTGAATCCTTATGTAGAAGTGGCAGTTCACAAACCGTTGTAATAACTTTGTGGTCGGAAGTACCTAATGGCGGACCAACTGTTATTAACATGTAACGTTAAGATATAAGTAAACATCTTGATGTTTTTTCTGTATTTATTTATTTATTTATTTATTTATACTCATACAAACACCTAAAAGGTAATTACATGCTTGAGTTTTACATAATATACTTAAACCTAATTTTAATCTTAATTCCTAAGTACTAAACTAATAACTAAGCAAATACTAATCAACAATACTATGGTTTGTTACGCAGTTAATAAATTGGTTTCGCGACAAGAAAAACAAATCTAAATCCAACTCTTTAACAAAATTATTGCAATCTATTAGCCCTAAATGTAAAGGAGACCCAGAATTATTAACCCTAAACAAAATATCTCTTCTCCTTAACCTAGTACTTGGAACATTTATTGGTATCTGGCTTAATAGTTCAGGTGACTTAATATGTTGATGCAATATATCAAAAACCAGTAAAATTCTAATGTGTTTTCTACGTTGGTTCAGACTATTGATTTTGAAATCTATTAACTGATCATGATATGAGATTAGGGTAGGAAACATAGGGTATACTCTATACTTTTTAAAATAAATATATCTAACAAACTTTTTTTGAATTTTTTCTAAAGCATCAATGTATATAAACTGCTTAGGAGCCCACAACACAGAGCCATATTCCAATTTCGATCTAACAAAAGGATAGTAAAGCAACAAACAAGTTTTCCAATTGGAGAATTCTCTGGAAAATCTTAATACAAGGTTCAGCTTTCGGTAACATTGGATACATAACTCCCTAATGTGTGATGTGAAGCTTAGATTTGTTGAAAAAGTGATTCCTAAGTCAGTAATTTCATTGACAGTGGCAGTTTGCCTGTCATTTATATTATATGTATGTCTGACTAATGGCGAACCTTTGCAGTAACTCATATGAAAACATTTATCAACATTAATTTTAAGATTGTTGTTCCTACAAAGGTCAGCAAATGAATTCAAGTCAGACTGCAGTAATTCACAATCAAGGTCATTTCTGACTGGTGCAAAAATTTTTAGGTCATCAGCGTATATCAAAAAATTGCTTGTTTCAATAAATCTGTATACATCATTAATAAACATGTTAAATAGCAGTGGGCCCAGTATGGAACCTTGAGGTACCCCTGAACTAGCAATAAAGCAATCTGACATACTTCCATTCATTTTTACAAAAAGAAACCTATTATTTAAATACGAGCCCAAAAACTTACATGCACTCTCATCAAAATTAAACATTTTACATTTTTGTATCAAAATTCTGTGATTTACCCTGTCAAATGCTTTAGACATATCAGTGTATATGACATCTACTTGCTTCTTATTTAAAAATTGTGTTGAAACAAATTCTGAAAACTCTAGTAGATTAGAAATTGCTGATTTCCCACCCACAAATCCATGCTGCCGATTAATAATAATAGAGTCTACATGTTGGTGTATCCTAGAGTGCAATATTCGTTCAAAAATCTTACTTAAGGTATTTAAGATGGTGACCGGACGATAATTTTCGATGTCTCGGGTATTACCTTTTTTATGTATAGGAACCACTCGACCATATTTTAATTTTTTGGGAAAAATTCCATGTTTTAAAGACATGTCAAAAAGAATCTGTATAGGTTTTATTAAATAATCAACATAAGCTTTGAACATGTAAGCAGGCAACCCGTCAATTCCTGGAGATGCCTTAGCCTTAAGGGACTTAATGGCATCTTCAATTTCCAATTCTGTAACAGCTGAAAGAGAAAACGTGTCTAGGATGTAATAAAAAGTATCAGAAAGCATAGAATCTTCCAAGGATGCATCTTCAGCATATGCACCCCTGAAAAACTCAGCAAATGCGTTTACAATTTCATCATTCACGTCATAAGTTACACCATCATATCTAAAACTGTATGAAATCCCACTATTACTTTTCTTTTTATTTATAAAGCTCCAGAACTCCTTTGGATTATCACGTATATTATTTTCAGTATCTTTTATATGCTCATCATAACACTTTTTCGTCAGAACTTTAACAATTCTTCTTAATTCCCTATGCTTTTGTTTAAAATAGACTTGGCTACATGTTGTATGGTTATTGCTATGTGACAATCTGAAATACTTATTTTTTTCCTTTATACATTTTTTTAATTCATAACTAAACCATGGAGGATATTTGTTAATAGTTACGCCGCCCCTATGTTTTTCAACTGTCTGATCCAACATTTGATATATTTCTTGGTATATGACTTCAAGACATGAATCAGGATTATTACATTCATTTAAAATATTCCAAGTACAGCCCTGCATTAAATTATATAACTGATAATAATCAGCCTTTTTAAAATTATATCTTATTTCTTTAATTTCATTATTGGCATGATTTGTTTTGTTTGTCTCGAAATCATCTTTTGTTTTTAATTTAAAATTGATTTCCAATGGAGGATGATATTTGTCGATATACACTAAAGGAGCGTCACTACTATCCTCAACTTCAGCAGCCGTAAGGTACGTTAACACTAAGTCTAATGTTTTATTTAAATGATTTGTTACGTTATTTATTGAATAAAGATTATGTTCCCCTAATAGACTATAAATAGTTTGTGAGCGCTCGGAACCTTTATCTAACTCATAATTAGCTGCATTAACTTCATTCAGATTAAAGTCTCCTATTATAAAACAATGATCAATATTTAGAAAACATTCACAATTTAGAGATTCAACGAAACTATCATAAACAAACTTACTAGAACTACAGGAGATATATACTGTACAAATCATTAATTTTATATTCTCTACATGACATTGAATACATATCCACTGATAGGAAGGTGAGCTACTTTTTGCTACACAAACTGGCTTATGCTTTCTTTTTACACAACACATAACTCCACCTCCACGAGATACTCCTGCCTCCTGATAGTTCTTGTCATTTCGAAAAACTACATATCGATCATCAGCCAGTTCACCACTGTAAATACTGTCGTTAAGCCAAGTTTCGGACACACATATGACATTGTAATTGTTCTCTAAAACACTCTCGAAGAACTCTCTAGATTTTGTCCGAAGGCCCCTAACATTTTGGTATTTAATCTGAAATATATCTGGATTGGGAGACTCTGGAGCGGGCGTTAAATTGGGGGTTAAAACGTTTTCGAAAAAACTGAAAGCGTTTTACTACAATACTTTCTATCCAGTTTTTCGGATCCAGTAAGTCATCAGCAAGATTTAGTGGAGCTTCTATTTTGTAGCTTGTATGATTTTGCTGCTTGCTACCAAGTTTTTGTACTTTAAACTCAATTGTTTCACCAAATTTTCGCTTTATATGGTTACGAACGTGCTCTGCTGTTGTATCGGTGGATAAGTTGCTGACATAAAAGTAAGCTTTTTGCTCCCTAGTACCTGCTGCCATAATAACGTCAACATTGGGCGCCCCTGTTCCATCATTTCTTTGTGAAATCATTGTGGCTGATCTGTTATTTCTGGCTACTTCCAACAAATCGGTATTTTTTTCATTATTTTTTGGGACATGATCTGGTATTTTTTTATCCAGTGCTTGCAAACTCTTCTTAAGCTTAGTTATTTCCTCCTCAACTTCCAGCAGTCTCTGTACAATTTTTTGATTTTCTCTTTCGCAAAATTGATGGTTAGTTTGATAGCTTTTTCCAATATTAAAATGGCCATTATTTTCCAAAAGTCTTACAAGTTCTGTGTTGCTATCCTTTATGTTGTTGGCACAGTCATGTAAAGAGCTAGATACATTTCTGGTAATGCTATCTAAATTCTCAGCCTGTGAATCAATTTTTAGGTGAATCATGTTGTTTGTCTCTTTGTTTTCGTCTAGCATATCTTGAATATGAGAACACTTTGATTTTATATCTTCCTGGCCACTTTTCAGATCAGATTTTAATACATCCACATTTAGATCATCCTTTAATTTACCAAATTCATGTCTAACAAGAGTTTTAACAGTACCTTCCCAGCTCCTAATAATTTTTTCTGTTTTACTTTCAAAAAGTGCTTGCTTTGATTTGATTTCTTCAAAACCTTTCTGGATCATTTCCAATATTAATTTATTTGAATCTTTATTATTGTCTGCTGCTCTACTTTTTAGGCAGTCCGCACAACAATAGATAATGCATGGCGACCTTTTCTTTAATGCTACACTCTTTTGTTCTGATCCAGAAAGCAATGAGCAGCTGATACACAATGATGTTTTACATATGCCACATTTCGCATGACCGTATGATTCAGTTTCCTCAGCATCACACTTTTTGCATTTCATTATAAAAATAACCGAATTTACTGTACTACAACAACTTCTGATTTTTACTGTACTACAATCTACAATTTACCTTTAAAGTTCGTTTTGTGGTACGCACTATCTGCTATAGATTCCAATGAGTTTTTTTTTTCTTTTATGATTTTAAACACAATAGAAATCCTTTGTTTGCACTTTAAATGCTGTTTATTAGAAAACTAGTTGGTGTTTTCAAAAACTGAGAGAACTAAAAGGTACAGCAGAATACTATAATGCTTCGTACCAAAAATTGTAATTTTAGGCCAACCTTAGCTCATGAAAAACTAATAAAAAGGAGGAACTCTATTAAAGAAGAAACTCTCTTTTAATTGTGTGGTGTGACTCGGTAGGGGCGTTTGTATTTCACGACTTGTTTCTTGGTATTTTTCTACTTTTTTCACCTCTTTGTATTTGATTATTGCATCTTCAGATATTGCTACATCAATAATTTCTGTTTTTTCCTCAGTAATTATCACGATGTCGGGGGTGTTGTGCTCCACTTCTTTATCTTTTAAATTCGGAAATCCTAGAGCATTTTCGCTCGATCCCTTTGTATCACTTTGTTTGGTTCATGGTTATACCAGTTCTTCTCTGTGTTGTTGCAGTGGTTTTTGCAATGGTGCCAGTAGATCACTTGTCCAACGTTGTTATGGCGCAGGACGTATTCTACCCAGTCGAGCAATTTTACTGCATCCAGAAATCAGGTTCCAGCTTTATCTTTGCAGAGTCTGCATTTGGCATCTCTGGAAGTTTTTTGAATGCGTGCTTTTTTACGTTAGCTGATAAAGCTTGTTCTCGAACAGCAAATATTGTTGATTCGTGTTCTCCAAATCTGTAGTATAACCTACCCGGGTCAGTTCAACATAGTTGAATGAGATAAGTTGTGCTTTGTCTTTATTTTGTCAATGATCGTCAAAATAGATTAAAAAGAAGACCAATACCTACGTTGTGTTATTATTATATCTTGCACAATTTTACTTACTCATAATGCGCTCGACGGTAACTAAATTAGGAAAATTTGAGGGAAAAGTGCGTTATGTAAATTAAACCACAGATTCCTAATACGCCTAATTTATTAAAAAAAACGTGCCAAGTTATTAGAGAAAAACGTGCCGGACTCAGCCTGGAATTCACGAGGGGAAAGAGTACGGCAGAGAAACCCTCGATCTAAATTCCTAAACCGAATTATGCTGTATAACCTTTATTAGTATAATAATGAATTAAATTGCTGTCTTCCGTACCACAATTCGTAGTTCCACACTTGTAACAATACATTTAAAACTGAAGGGGTTGTTGTTAGTTAGCCAGACGCCGCTGGACGGTACTGAGGTCCTGGATTACGGAGGCTACCCAGCTATTTAGTTGCAAATTGAGCCAATATCTCTAGAATGATCATTGCATTTATAACTAGGATATTCTCCCGTCAGGGTAGGAAATGGTTAGTAGTTCATCAAGGCCCTTGCGTACACTCAGTCATACTAAAATTAATATCCTAGCACGAAAAAACAGCAAACAATATATATTCTGTTTTCATTTAAAGCAGTGTTGCTCACAGCATAAAACGATTTCATTAAATATGTACACAGGTTACGCCATCAAATATGAATTATACATGATAATAAAAGAAATGCTTGTACAAATTATGTTAATAACAATATTATAAATTTTAACTGACCTGTCATAACATGTTAAAGCACAGAAGCAAAACAATTCACCAAAATAAACCGTACACTGCGCCGGCTTTTGACTATCTATCCTCGTTTTCGAGCGATACGCTTTCAGTTCCCCTTCAATTTATGACTTGTTTTTATCTTTTTCTTTGTTCTTTTTTGTAAATCCTACTACCACCCAATTCCATGATTTTTTTTTACCCTGGCCAGTTCTTCTATGTATTTTAGATAGTGGTTCGTTTTTCCAGTTCTCAATTTTTTTTTGTTATTGTATTTTTCTTATATTCTCCCTTTGTTTCATTAACTGGCCACTGACATTTCTTTATAGCTTCCCTAAGAAGCACTTCCTTGCTTTTATTTAGGTATTTTCCCAATCTTCTCTTTTCTTCTTCGACCATTTGTTGAATCTGTATAAGGCCTCTTCCTCCTATTATTTAGCCAGGTATATTCTATCTACATCGCTCGTAAGGTATAGTGTGAGGATTCTTCGAGCTCTTTTTATCGAGTTTTTCGTGACCTATTTGCGTCCAGTCGATTATACCAGCCGTGTATCTAACCACCGAAATAGTGTTTACTGCTTTTACAGGGTTACCGCTGCTTAGATTTTATCGCAGAATCTTTCGAAAGCGTTTAAAATATTCTTTCGCCGTTCTGGCTACCATTTACTCATGTAGTAGATCTGTGGCTTCCAATATTCCTAGATATTTGTAGTGGTCATCTTCGGTTAAGTTTCTGATTTTTCCCAATTTTCAAGCTCAACATCTTGCTGTTCGGATATCTCACCTCTATTTAAGGCCAAATTTCATGCTGATGTCATTGCTGAATATCCTAACGGTGCTCAAAAGCGACTCTTTTTCTTTGCAACTCTTTGCAAACAGCTTTAGGTCATCCATATGAATGAATCTTGGGGATATT
>JAEQML010073954.1:0-14664 GCA_016904865.1 Pissodes strobi | reverse complement strand
ATGTAAAAAATCCTACATTTGACGTCATAACTCGTAAACGGAAAAAGGATCGCCAAAAACAAACGGTTGTCAAAAACGTGCCTGATTCGAAAACTCCACCCTGATCGTTTTCGAGAAGAAGAATAAAAGAGCTTTCACTTCAGTGTTACATAGCCGAACAGGGCGCGTGACAGATCAGTCTGATTCACTATTCAGAAAACTACCGCTGAATGCTGCTAACGTCGCATTAAGCCAACTTTACCTGAATCAGCGTTATTTAGCCTAACACAACGCGTGACGACTCTGCCTCATTCACTAACCAAAAAAAAAAAAATTGGGTTAAACCAATAACACCTCTACAAAAGACTAGGTGCTTACAAAATTTTAGCTCGTGACGTATTGCATTTGGGCCATTGCTATTTGGAGCGAAGATGTAGGAGGGAAGGGTTAGGGTGGAAGTGCAATCGCGTTCCAGGGGCAAGTGGATGCAACGTTACCGGACTACTACGATAGAAGCTAATATTAAGATGCCCATATATAATGTATGTATATCTTACATAAGAATTTCTCCAATATTGTAAAAAACATATTTCCATAGAGTGTTCTTTACTTTTTCTATAATATGGTATTTCGTAATTTATTTATTTAAATAACTAATACTAACACCCTGTTCGTGCACTTTCCTAAAATAATGGGAACAAGTAAATAAGTACCTACGTTTTAAATTTCGTGCATTATTACTCACCATATCCCTAAATACATACATTCTTACATATGTTTACATACATTATTCATATATACCTATAACATACGCAGGCACCTTGCTTTTATATACATATTAGCTTTTACCCGCGGCTTCGCTCTCGTTGAAACACCTGAAAAAAGGAGTAAGAATTAAGAAAATAATCACCTAGACACCTAACCTCAAAAATAGAAACATATTAGCTATGGCTTAAAGGTGACAGAAAAATTAAGTGATTTAAGTACATCAACGCGAGCGAAGCCGCGTGTAAAAATTGTCCTTAGTCCTTTACTATACTCTTGAATATATTTATATAAAATTTCATGATATCTTACTTTTTAATGAACTTTGACAGTTATTTAAATACCTCAACGCGAGCGAAGCCGCAGGTAAAAACTGTCCTGTGTCCTTTACTATACTCTTGAAAATATCTGTAAAAAATCTCATGATGATCGGTTTAGTAGTTTACGATTACGGGTGGAAAATTGGATTAAAACTAAAAAATTAATGCGAGCGAAGTCGCGGGTAAAATCTAAACATATCATATGTCCTTTACTATAACCTTGAAAATATCTGTAAAAAATTTCATTGATCGGTTGAGTAGTTTACGCGAAGAAAAGAAAATTAAAACTAATCGTAAAAATTAACGTAGGCGAAGCCGCGGGTAAAAGCTAAAAGTGTCCTATGTGATTATTATACTATACTGTGTCCTTTACCATACTCTTGAATATATCTGTAAAAAATTTCATGATGATCGGTTTAGTAGTTTACACGTGGAAAATAGGATTAAAACTAACCATAAAAATCAACGCGAGCGAAACCGCGGGTAAAAGTCCTATCCTATCCTATATCCTTTACTATACCCTTGAAAATATCTGTAAAAAAATTTCATGATGATCGGGTGAGTAGTTTACGCGTGGAAAAGAGAATTAAAATTAACCGTAAAAGTATCCTATGTGATTACTATACTTTTGAAAATATCTGTACAAAATTTCATGATTTCTTACTTTTTAATGATCTTTGGCAGTTATTTAAGTACATCAACGCGAGCGAAGGCGCGCGTAAAAACTGTCCTTTACTATACTCTTGAAAATATCTGTTCAAAATTTCATGATATCTTACTTTTTAATGATCTTTGACAGTTATTTAAGTACATCAACGCGAGCGAAGCCGCGGGTAAAAATTTTCTTGTGTCTTTTACTACACTCTTGAAAATATCTGTAAACATTTTATGAATAACGCGAGCGAAGTCGCGGGTAAAGACTAAAAGTGTCCTATGTTCTTTACTACACTCTTGAAAATATCTGTGCAAAATTTCATGATGTTTTCAAAAGTGTCCTATTTGCTTTACTATACTCTAGAAAATATCTGTACAAAATTTCATAATGATCGGTTGAGTAGTTTACGCGTGAAAGCGTATCAAATAAACAAACAAACACACATTCGCATTTATAATATTAGTTAGGATTTAAAATCATTCGCGCCAATTCAAAACTGACTCAATAAAAATCGAAGCTTTACTATAATTTCCTTATAGAGATGGCAACAGCGGAGACCAAAAGTAGCGCGATTCGTATATCAACCACCCCCAGTATGGCTTCCGAATCGAAAATGTGATTTATTGTTGTTGTCTTGTTGCATTTTTGTAAACTCTAAACACGTTTTGTGGTAAAAGTGTGTGAAAGTTGTGCTTAATATTTCGTTGTGTATTTAGGTATACAATTTATATTGTTAATCGTATTTCTAAATGCGTAAAATTCTGTTTCGGAATGAAAAAGAGCTGTTGCTATTGTTCATTGTGAACGTCATATTTAAAGGTTTTGTTCCAGCTTCATTGAATATTTTTCCCATAGTTTTGTGCTAACTTAGTGTAAGTAATTATGCCTTAGGAATGATGCATACCGGGCTGCAATGGAGTCTATAAATACGGGCCTAAATTTCATGTTTTCGGTTTTCCCAAGGACGTAAGTTAACAACAAAAATGGCTAATATTGAACTTTTTTGTAGAGTAGTAGAGTCAATTTGTATTTCAATACTAAATATGCCTTGCAAAAGGAAAAAAAAATGAATTCTCCTTTTTTCTCTGCATAAGTGTATATTTTTATCATCTTGATATATTGAAAAATAAGGAAGAAAACAGCTTGTTAGATTAATGTACACGCACAGGTTTTGAGGTCGTGCAGAGTCAAAAGAATGTACTCAACAATTTTTCAAAGTTTTTACATAAGCAAAATAATGTAAGGGATCTTACCTTAAAACATCTTCATTTTATTTTTAGTTTGACAGATGCAAAGTAAGGTATGTGCTTATATCTTACTTTGCCATTGGAAACATCTAGAAAATAATATGACATTTCATAGGCAAAGCAATGTACTCGTTTCATATACACTACTTTGCCGCTGTCTCGATTCAGTCTTGCAAAATCTCTAGAGCAGTAAGTATGCTTTTTTGTGCGGAAGTTAAAAATTTGTAAGTACGTTGTTTCGAATTTACCCTTACTTTATTTTGTATAAGGTATTTTTTTCCACCGTTAGTATTATAGTGCATTAGTAAAGTAATGTTTTATTAAATAATTTTTAATCAAATTAAATAAATTGTTCTTGTCTTTGATTCTAAAGTTGCAATTTTAATGTATAAATTATACCCTACTTTGACAATTTTATATAAATTTTGAATTTAAAAATACACAGGCAAAAGAAGGTATAAGCCCATACATTGTTTTGCCATTTTTTCCAAAAATTAACTTTTAAACAATTACAAAGTCAAAATAATCTAAGCGACAAAACACTAATTAGTCGACGGCAGAATGCTTTGGTTTTAATTTAGATAAAAAGATCAGGGCCAAAACCAGATATATACAAGTTTTTAGAGAGAACTTATAAAAAATGCACTAAAGGCACAAAAATTTCCTAAAAGTTAAATTATCTCGAAACTTGATTTTTGCGAGTGCCTTCTTTTACCTTTGCACGGCAGAAATTTTAAACGCCGTTAATTTCACATAGTTTGGATGATATACAGTCAAAATATGAAGCCAATAAGTTTTCGAAATCTTGATAACAAAATACTACATGCTTTAGATTTTATTTGTGAACAATTAGCATTGCTTACAACTTGAAAGGAAAAATATAGGTATTCAAGTGGTACAATAATTTTATATTCTATTTTCTATACTATTAGTCCACATGCAAATCTGTATGCTTAAAAGATTATGGGTCTCTTATTGGTCTCTTATTTTACCACATCCTCAAACTATAATGGGTATTTGTAATAAACATATGACTGATCCCCATATGGATGAATAAGATATATTTTTAAACTATGTTTCAAATGTGTTTGGTTTTGCTAAAAAGTCCTAAGAGATTTATGACACTGCTTTTAGATGTAGGCCAAATGCTTGCATAAATATTTTTATAACTAAGCATTTGGGACCTATTTCTTTAAAAGTTTAATGTATTTTTATCGCTTTTGTTCTATAATATATATAGTTTTAATACCTAAACACTCCCTTAAACACTATGTTAGGCTCGACGTTAAGTAAATGAAATATGAAACTGCATAATATGCATACCTACTAAAGTAGATAGATATACCATATGGGAACATTTTTTTATTCATGAGTTTCGCGGGAAATTTAAATTTTCTTAAAAATATGTTTCAAAATGCACTTATCTGAGAAAATATCGCAAAATTTTATCGAAAAAGTTGTATAGAATTACTTTCTATAGTAAGTCAATAGCAATATTTTAAATAACATTTTGTAAATATTGGCATACTATTACTATTTTTCTTTGAAAAAAGTAAAATCTTTAAATCTCTCATTTATTTAGCGCACTGAATGTCTCCAGCACCTTACGATCCCGAAACTCTTTATTATTGATAAAGGACCATCTATACTTACAATTTGTATTCAAATTCTTCTTTCAAATCAACAATTAAATTGATTTTTAACAAATAGTTGGAACCATACATTGCCCGTATTTTCGTAATAAAAATGAAAGCCGAAATAAATAAAACTGAAAACACCAGCAATTTTCCATTTGACTAATTAATTCTCGTTTACATTACATTATTTTGTCTTCATAATTAAATTTCTGCAAATAAGAAGTAATGAAAGATTACAGAACTTTCTTAATAATTAAAAATTGCAATATTATCAGTTGATGTTTGCGGAGATTCAGGTTCAGGATTGAAGGAGCTATGGAACAACTGGCTAGTAATGGCAATGTGCTATCAAACGATTTATTCACCCAGTTTTTTATAGTATTTTTATAGTTTATTTATTTTCAACGTTTGTAACGCGATTATTTAATTGCTTAACAACCGGTCCATATGCATGGTTCACTAATCGGTGTTAATATTTATAGCTGTGGATCGTGGAGTAGACAGTTGGGCGGAGGCGACACTAAATTTTCTAATACAAATATATCAATGGTTTTGAAGCATTGAAATTACTTTAGAAAAATGCCTTATCTAAGAATACTAAGAAACCTGGAAAGATATTGCATGAACTCAACTGGACTTCAGCATACCAAAATAAGCATCAAAGATCCTAATTTATTTAAATATTAAATATATTCTCAGAGCTGACATGCACAATGGAATATTAATTATGTCTCAAACCTAATTGAGATTATGGTATCGCACTTAAAATAATAATAAGATTCTTTAAAATAAGTACTCAAATTAATAACTCATAATCTTAAGTTCTAAATCATTAACACTGCCTAGTTTCTTTCTTTAATTGTTCCTAACTAAAATCTGAATTTTTAATGTTCTGACTAAGTTACAGATAATCACAGAACGTCTTACATAAACACTTTAAATCCATATTAATCCCCTAAATAAAAACACTTATAAATTAATCCGATGGCAGAAGTAAAAAAAGAAATATTAAATCAAATAAATGACCTGTGAAGAAAATATAATCAATGAAGATCTACAGGGGAAATAGAAGTGAGCTCAATGCATATGGACAAAAATCTAAAGTGGTAGTGATGTAAGACGGTCTACTACCATACGATATACAGCACATTTCAATAAGTTCGTAGCATTTAATTAAGTATACCTAATACAAAAAGTAAATCAAATAATTTCAATAACATTAGCCAGACATTTGCTAACCTAGATAATATCATATACGGTAATGAAGAATGGCTGTATTGATTAATCAAATATTAATAATAAGTTAAAAATAAGATAAGTAACTATGTGACCTACGTAAAGGTGTAACATTTAGATGAATGTACGTAATATAAAAAGTAAATTAAATAATTGCAATGATATGAGCAAGACATCTGCTTACGGTAAGAAGGAAAGTCGGTATAGGTGCGATAAAAGGTAATAAACGATTAAAAGGCATTTAATTATAAGTTCCATAAAAATAAGGTAAGTAATTATATGATTTACATTAAAGGCGCAGCATTCAGGTAAATGTAAGTAATACAAAAAGTTAATTAAATAATTACAGTAATATTAGCAAGATATTTGGTAGCCAAGATAATACGGTATACGGTACTGAAGAAATTCGATAGTAATTAATCAAATAAATATAGATTCTATCGTAAAAACGGTAATAGATACGATAAAAGATCATAAACGATTAAAAAGACATTTACCGGTAGTTTAACAAAATTTAAGGTAAGGTAAAATAAGTAAAATAAGTAATTAGAGGGTCTACTTGTATGCCATTTTCATATGGTCATATGGAAGTAGAATTATCGGAGAGTGGTTGGCGGCTATTCTCTAACCCATACCCATACAGCTACTTGGCCGGTCCCAATGAAAGTTTTACCGCTTCCTGTGAAGCTGCACGTCACGCCATGTGAGTCAGCATCACTTCGACAAGAGGGGTCTCAAAATGGCAGGAATGAACCTGGAAAAACTCTCCAGACTAGGGAAAGACCGAACGCAGGATGGACCCTAGTTAAATTCCAAATAATTTTAACTAGCTAATATAGAAACACAAAACATGCTTTAGAAAATGGTAACCTCACTTTAGATAAAATACATTGACGGGACGGTATTGCCGATAATAGGAGTTGTTGCAAATGACAAATGCCAATTTATCTTATGATAAATTAATAAGAACAATAGATCCTATCGTTAAAATTACAACGATAATATATCGGCTTCGAAAACTTGTCTTTTCTCTCTACGTCTTCATCGCTCGGAAGGGAAAGACCACGTCAATTGCCTAACAATCTCTTAGACATCCGTCAAGGATTAAGAACCCTTCAGTTAGATACGTTCCAATATTCCAAAAAGTTAAATAGTTAATGTTTTAAATTTTATGAGATAAATTCTAAGTTCAGAATAGGTATGTAAATGCTACCAAACCCAGAAATGGAGTTTCTTTCCTTTCACTGGAAGATTTAGGTGGTTGATATTCCTTACATTACATTAGAACTTAATAATGTAATGTAAGGAATATCAACCACATAAATCTACCAGTGAAAGGGAAGAAACTCTATTTCTGGGTTTGATAGCATTTACAACGCTGTTTATTTAGTTATTTTGCAACATTTTATTGCCGTTTACCTTATTTAGGTTGCCCCAAGAAAACTTAAATTTGCAAAAAGAAATAATTGAGCTTGTCTTAATATGTGGCGGCAATCATCACAGTTCCAGGTTAGCAACAGATATATTCAATGCAAGACAAAGGAGAATATTCATAGATCTACTGTGTTACGAATTTGAAACAAATTTAAACCTATAGGCAGTATAGAAAACCGTTACAAAAGTTTACATACTAAGGCCGTCACTAATGAAGAACGTACCTTTAATTTATTGCTGTCAGCCACAGAATATCCCTAGATGTTGCTGTCGGAGAGGCAGGAACAAACCGGTATATCTGAAATATTCAGAAGAAGAATTTTAAAGATTAACAATTTTCGTGCATACGAACCAAAATTTGTTCACACCTTACTCGACAGAGATTTCGATGCCCGTTTAGATTTTTCATTTTGGTTCCAAGGTAAGGCTGAAAACTGCGAAAATTTTCCTAGAACAATTTTATTTACTGATGAGGCGACATTTACATCGAAAGGAACTGTCAGCTCCCAAAATTGTAGATGGTGTGCAGATGAAAACCCACATTTTACTAGAGAGACAAAAAGCCAGTTTTATTTTAAAATGAATGTTTGGCGTGGCGTATTAAATACCATTTTGGAAACACCAGCTTTTTAAATTTTTGCACCGATTACCACTGCAAATATGAATTTATGCCTTTTTCAACAATACATAGTACATAGTACAACTGAAGTTAGAAAGTGACTCAATGAACACTTTCCTCATAAATGAATACGAGGAAATTCAGAATACCCGAGACCAGCCAGATCTCCAGATTTGACGCCCTTGAATTTCTTTTTGTGGTGGTACGTAACAAATAAGGTTTTTTTTTATGGCAGTGCTAAAGGGAGATCCTATGGCGCTCGACAAGCGGTGTATGTGCGAAAATGTTGATTGACATGGTTCTTGAACAGTTGTACGTTCTAATTAGTGGGAAACAGATGTCCTGGGAGTGAGTTCCACAGTGATGCAGTGCGCCAAACAAAGGAGTTCCTGTAAAGCGTATTAAGTCCCCTTATGTTGCATAAATCTATTTTAAATTGGTTTGGTATCTTTGCTGTCTATGAAATGCGGAATTAAATGCTCCCAGGACCACCCAGCGCCAGGAGATACGAATGGCCGGGAAGTTTACTTCCGGAATATTTTGATCCTGGAAGCACCATCATATCCATATGTTCCTACTGTGGAACCCGGAACCACCAGCGCTTAAGCAGAACATGATTCGGGCAAACCACTTAGCACTTCCCAGTATTGGTGGGGTGGTCTTTCACCGAACGATGCGAGTAGGCGTATGCATCGACCACCTAAGTTCGCTTCCACTGGAAACATCGGCCCCAGACTCAGTCCTTTGGTGGTCCCAGGTTTACACACATTGACCATTTCACAATAGAGATCATTTGGAAGAAATAATGCGACAATCTATTATTAACATTACACCAAATATGTTGAGACACGTATCAAGAGAAATAAATGCTCGAACAATTACATGAATCGAACGTTAAGGCAGACATGTAAAGTAATAGACAATTATATTTTGCAAAAAGTTTCAGATATTGAGAATTATTTGGGTTATTGAGTTCTACTTTAAGCAGTTAATTTCAGTGTTTTCCCCAATTAAAAATATTTCAACTCTCTGTTTATAATCAATTTAATTGTTGACTTGAATAAATAAATTGATACAAATTGCATGAATTATCAATAATAAATAGTTTTGGAATCGTAATGTGTAGCGATATTGAACAGTTGGGCGCCAATTTGTAGCGATAGATAATTTATTTAATTAAGTATGGCATTGTGCGCCATTTTGTAATGATATATTTAGTTGTGCAAATGCATGAGTCTCGTTTTTATTTTTCTTAGGGGGTAGGTCGTCGTTCCTTTACTAGCAGTGATTTGTTTGGGCGCCAGAGTTCCTAGAGACAATGCGAACTGAATATGAGTACGTAAATATAAATAACAATAAAGATAGAAAGATCATAAATTTGCCCTGTCTCACAGACCTCTATCTTGCGACAAATTAAAAAAATTAATTAAACAAGTTATGAGCCTGAAAAGAAAAAATATTAAAACCGGCAATACAGTGTGGGAAAATTCGGAGAAATTCTACTTGAAATTCAATTTACTACCTTTGCAGGAATATATAGAATTTACTCCCAGAATTCACCCAAATAATGCTGTTCAATTTGAATGGAAATACGTAAATCAATGTGCTATAAACGCCCCCAGTCACTAAACGATAAAATAATTACATTCTCCGTAAATTTGGACTAAGCCTCTTTCAAATTACATGAATTTGATTAATGAGAGACGCAAATGTTCACCAATAAATCGGCATTCTTACCCAAGAGGACACGACAAACATTAAAAATTATTGAAGATGTATGTAGATGTAGTGTAATATAAGAATGCTAAATTCTTGCAAAAGTCAAATGCAATTAAGCGAATCAGACACAGTTACTAATTATGTATTTAAAAATTAAAGAATTAGTTAAATATATTGCAAGATGAATTAAATATTTCAAGATTAAAAATTAGCACTTACCCGTCGGCGTCTCGACACAAGATACCCGATCTCGCTTTCAAAATTCAAGACGCTGGACAAAATATGCTTGCCGGTGTATTATTGGCTAATTTATATCATGTGATTACCACTATAAATCACGCAGCGTCAAGCCATAGAAATACCCAATATTAAATATAGCAATCTATAGTAAATTCATGAATTGTAGATATAAAATAGCGTACTGCGCTTCCTAAAATAGCTAATCACACGAAATAAACCCATTCGTGAACAGATGTCACTGGTGACCTAAACATTAAATAACGAAAATCATTTGCAATTAAACCGAAATGGTAGTGTAGCGTAAGTGTAATAAACCCATTCGTGAATAGATGTCACGGGCAACTTAAATCCCAAATATTGAAAATCATTCGTAATTAAACTGAAATTTTAGTGTAGCAGAATAAGCATATATTCCGTTACAAATGTGCTGGAGGTATTTCGGTGATCTCATATGAAGCAGCTGAATACATGGCAGATTTGAAAATTTTACTTTTTTCCAAGAAAAATAGAAATAGCTTGCCAATGTTTACGAAATAAGGGCATGTTGAATCATACTTTTGAAAAACTTTAAAATTCCCGCTAAACACCAAAAGACGAACGGCATTGTTCAACGTTATTTGGGGTTCCTTCTGAAGCAGATGCGAGTGTCAATATCGCTTTTTACCAAGTCATTAATAAAAAAAAATTCCATATGATTCATACTTTCTGTTGGTCACTGTACTTTTTCAAGATAGAGAGTTAATTTTTTAACGATTGTCGACAATATAATATAAAACATATCTAGAATTTTCTGGAGAATTGAAAAATGCAATAAGCTACAATATAACTTTATATTGGCGTTTGCTTATGGGATACCATAATCACATACAAGTCGATAAAAAAATTAGCTCTCTATCTTTAAAAATAACAAAGTTAAGGAGGGTGTACATTTATAATGAATAACCCTGTACATATACTCATGATGGTTAACACCCAAAAGTATCCTAAAAAAAAACAATTTTGTTCGGTATCCAGATTACTGAATGTAATCTCTGTCAAGGAAACTGTCAAAAGGAGAATTGAAAGAGGCTACAAAAAACAGACGCTCCTCTTGATTAATTTTTTATGTTGTTTCTATTGATACTGAAGGGCAATTTTCTTAATGAATATTCCCTCTTGTTATTACGATTTTCGTCTGGATCAAAATCAGGCCTGACTCCATTACTAAATAATACGTCAAATAATCAACAGAAATGTAAGAGAATATAAACATGGGGATTTAGTGAATATCTTGTGATTCGTTTACTTATTTTAGGCGTATATAATTAATTGTATCTGAAAATGTCTGTTTTTGTTTCGGTTCTTTTATGGATCCATCCCCAAGTCAATGCCAGCCCAATTTAAAAATAGCAACAGAGCCCTAAGATATTTTTTACTTGCTTATATCACATATTATATTTTCTCCAGTGAATTTGGAAAATATGTAATTTCAATAGAAGCTAATTTAGATAATACATAAGATACTAATATTTTATTGTCTCACTATTTAAAATGTCTCATTTAAACAGTTTCGGAAAATAATTCATTTGGTTGTAATATTTGGTAGTTCCCTGGATTTACAAATTTCAGGAAACTCAGAGGTATTTTAATTGTGCAGTGCAAATTTAGACTGATGTTTGTTAGGGATTATTATATTAAATTACTCTACGAGAAATCACAATCTACAGTATTGCAAACACGAATAGGCAATTGATAGTTTCAATACACTGAAGGAAATGTCATGATATTTGCATTATATTCATATATTGGCGCACACTAATTAGCTCTAATTATAAATCATTAATGCATATTATTATTCACTTAGCTTTCTGCATGGCTTTTAAGGAACTAACTAAATTAAAAATAGATCAATCAAGTTTAGGATGTTACTTTTATATGCCGAGATCATGTCTATGTCGTCAATTATCTCGAGAACTACTGGATCGATCTTGAATAAATTTTCACTAGTAATTAAAGGCTGTTCAGAGGAAACTAACGTTTCCTGACATCCTTTTGTCCCACTGGGCGTGAATGGTACGTAACTGTGCTGTTATCTTCAGATCAAATGAAACAATATTAATGGACTATTCACTTTCAACTGCCACACGTAACTGTATACAGGGTAATTCATAACTAAATATAGATACTTTTGCTTTGGATCAACAGCATGTTGACAGCACATTTTTTCATAACTGTCAAGCACCGAGGCATAATTATTTCGTATTTAATTAAATGCCATAAATATTAGAATTCCAATCGCAGTCTGCAATGTCGAAAACATTATATAAAACATAATTTGAAGAATTTAGTTCAAATGTAGGAAATATATATAAGTAACAATGGTATTATTTTTGAGATTCCCAGACCTTTGAGGCTGGTTTTAAAATATGACACAATAAAAATTAAATTATAGTGATTCTAGTATTATCAGGTACACATTAATTTTAAAAGAGATGGGTTTTTGTAAAGTTATGTTGTTATTCAGATTGACCAGCAGGTTTGGAAAAGAGGGTTTAATGTTTGTACATTTACCATAATGTAAAAAAATGTTACCCGAAATTTGATATGATGGTCAATTTAGAATTATTTTGTGACATTTATGTATATAAGATTTATTACTCTACTATATTATGTCCATGAGGTATTGCAGAAATTAATTTAAAATTCAGTGATGATTATAGAGAGAAAGGCTCTACACGCCAATTATTGATTTATTCCTTTTCGCACGGCATTTTTTAGCATGCATACAGATATATAAGGTGATCCATTGTTTTGGTTTTTTTCTTATGGATTCTCTTGTATATTTTGGATCCTGTAAAGAATTATAAACATATTTGGTAAGGTCAATGGGGTTTTTATTATGGTATCGACTCACACTAAAGGGAGATCCTATGGCGCTCGACGAGCGGCGTGGGTGCAAAGATGTTGATCGGCACGGTTCTTGAATAATAATAATAATAATAATAAGACGTTTATTAATCTCATAAAATAAACAAAGAATATACAGTTTACAAATTAACTACCCAGATACAATATATGAGACTAAAAGGCCATTGAATCAGCTTTCTAATGCAAAGTTAGAAGCTGTTGAGGCCTGTAATGAAGAAAAAAAAACCTAAATCTATTACTACTTTAACAAAACTAAAGAATCTCATTATAAACTTTACATTTTATATATAATATCTATATTATTAAACTTAAAAAAAAAAATAAGATCAAGATCAATCTAGAAAGGACATAGCACTTGCGGGAAGATGGAAGAGACGAGAACATACAAAAAAAACACATGAAGTAAAAGGAAGATGGCAGATAAAGAGGACACATAGCACAAATAATGCAGCAAGGTCACAACCAAATATATACTTTAAGGGGCGGAAAAATAACTTATGGAGTAGGCTTATTGAAGAAGTTTTGTTTTCATTTTATTTCTAAATGTTACAAGGCTTTCGTTAAAATTACTTATTTTAAATTTGTTTACTAAAAATGCAGCGTTATACGAAAATGATCTTTTATAAATTTCTTTGCGGTGTGCTGGTATTGTAAGAATTATATTACGTCGAATATTTAAATTGTGAACATCTGTTCGAAAGTTTAATTTTTTGAATAAATACGGTGGCGATTTATTTTTTATAACTTTATATATAAAACACGTAAAGTGAAGTATTCGACGGTCATACATGTTGAGCCACGTCAATTCTTTGAGTTTGTGGGAGATATGACATCTACGTCTAATGCCAAAACAAAGCGTAAACAACAATTTTGTAATTTTTGTATTCGTCTTACATCCAAGCTATCTAAACACGGGCCATATATATTATCACAGAAATTGAATAATGATAAAATAAGGGAGTTACATAGCATTATCTTTGTCTCCTGATTTAGAAAATGTCTATGTGAATAAAGTAGTTTTAATGTACCATATGCCATTCTAAGCTTGGAGGTGACGTGCTCTTTAAATCTCAGCTTCGTGTCAAAAACTAAACCCAAATTTCGCGCGCTATTCTGAAAAGGAATTATGTTGTTATTAATCTGTATCTTTAAATTATTCTGAAGATGGTCTCTTGACTGTTCATTGGAGAATAATAGCGCCACGGATTTTTTTGGATTCAGTTTCAGGCAGTGTTTTTTTGAGACCTCATAGATGGCTTCCAAATCACAATTTATTGATTGATTTGCCCAATTAAGTGATGATGTCTCGAAAGAGAGATAAAGTTGTGTATCGTCAGCATAGAGGTGATATTTACAAAATTTGAGTTCTTTAATAAAATTTGACGTATATATTGAGTATAACAAGGGCCCTAAGACACTCCCCTGCGGAACACCAGACAACACCCCAAGAAAATCGGATTTATCTCCTTTGAGTTCAACCTGTTGAGACCTATCTGTCAAAAATGAGTTTATGAGTTTTACTGAACTTTCCGAAAAACCGCAATAATGCAAAGCCAAAAGAGTTTTATGATTTAACGTATCAAACGCCTTGCTGTAATCTAACATAATTAAAACTGTTGCTCTGCCATTACCCAACTCCCCAAAAATGTCATCCGTCACATCACTCAGAGCGGTGGAAGAGCCGTAATTCGCACGAAATCCAGACTGTTTTTCGGAAATCATATTATTTTTACACAAGAAGTATTGCATATTGTTTTTTTTTTAATTTTTGAAATAGAGATGGATCGTAAATGCTCTAAATTAGTTGGATTTTTAATCTTTGGCAACGGAATTACTTTGGCTATTTTCCATCCGCGAGGAAAGTAGGATTTTTGTATGCATACATTCATGATGTGTCGAATAAACG
>MU195782.1:0-10641 GCA_016904865.1 Pissodes strobi | reverse complement strand
CCGGAACCGACTCAAAGGACTAAAATAAGTTGAAACTAAGTAAAACTATCCGGAAGTTGATTAGACGACTAACCAAAACTAACCAAATTTAGTAAACTTAATTATAACGTATCAGAACTGACTCAAATAAGTAAAATAAGTTGGGACTAAGTGAAACTCAGCGAAAGTTGATTAGACTACTAACCAGATCCAACCAAATCTATCAAAATTGATTATAACGTATCGGAACCGACTCAAACAACTAAAACAAGTTGAGACTAAGTGAAACTAATTGAAAGTTAATTAGACGACTAACCAAAATTAACCAAATCTAATAAAACTGATTATAACGTATCGGAGCCGGCTCAAATAAGTAAAATAAGTTGAGAATAAGTGAAGCTAACTGGAAGTTGATTCGACGATTGTCCAATACTAACCAAATTTATTAAAATTGATTATAACGTATTGCAACTGACTCAAATGACTAAAATAAGTTGAGACTAAGTGGAACTACCCGAAAGTTGATTCGACGATGAACTAAGACTAACCTAATCTATTAAAATTGATTATAACGTATCGCAACCGGTTCAAATGACTAAAATAGGTTGATATTAAGTGAATCTAACCGAAAGTTGATTAGCCGATTAACCAAAAGTAACCAAATCTATTAATATTGATTATAACGCATCGGAACCAGCTCAAATAAGTAAAATAAGTTGAGACTAAGTGAAACTAACCGAAAGTTTATTCGACGATTAATTAAGAATAACCAAATCTATTAAAATTGATTATAACGTATCGTAACCGGTTCAATGACTAAAATAAGTTTATATTAAGTGAAACTAGCTGAAATTTGAATTGACGACTAACCAAAACTAACGCAATCTATTAAAATTGCTTATAGCGTATCGGAAACGGTTCAAATGACTAAAGTAGGTTGAAATTGAGTGAAACTAACCAAAACTTGATTGTACGGCTAACCAAAAGTAACTAAACCTATTAAATTTAATTATACGCGTCGAAACCTGTTCAGATGACTAAAATAAGTTGACACTAAGTGAAACTAACCGAAAGGGGATTGGACGATTAACGAAATCTAAACAAATATATAAAAATTGGATATAGTGTATCGGAACCGGCTTAAATATGTAAAAAGTTGAGACTAAGTGAAACTAACCGAAAGTTGATTGGACGACTATCCAAATCTATTGAAATTGGTTACAACATATCGGAACTGGCTCAAATAAGTAAAATAACTTGAGACTAAGTGAAACGAACCGGAAATTGACTAGACGACTAACCAAAAGAAACCAAGTTTATTAAACTTGATTATAACGTATCGGAACCGACTCAAATGACTAAAATAATTTGAGACTAAGTAAAACTAATCGCAAGTTGATTAGGCGACTAACCAAAACTAACCAAATTTGTTAAAATTGATTATAACGTATCGCAACTGACTCAAATGACTACAATAAGTTGAGACTAAGTGAAACTACACGAAAGTTGATTCGACGATTAACCAAGACTAACCAAATCTATTTATTAAAATTGACTATAACGTATCGTAGCCGGTTCAAATGACTAAAATAAGTTTATATTAAGTGAATCTAACCGAAAGTTGATTAGTTGACTAATCAAAACTAACCAAATCTATTAAAATTTATTATAACGTATCGGAACCAGCTCAAATAAGTTAAATAAGTTGAGACTAAGTGGAACTAACCAAAAGTTTATTCGACGATTAAGCAAGAAAAAACCATGTCTATTAAAATTGATTATAACGTACCGTAACCGACTCAAATGACTAAAATAAGTTGATATTAAGTGAAACTAACCGAAATTTTAATTGACGACCAACCAAAACTAACCCAATCTATTAAAATTGCTTATAATGTATCGGAAACGGTTCAAACGACTAAAGTAAGTTGAGATTGAGTGAAACTAACCGAAACTTGATTGGACGACTAACTAAAATTAACCAAATCTGGTAAAAATTGATTATAACGTTTAAGAACCAGCTCAAATAAGTGAAATAAGTTGAGAATAAGTGAAACTAACCAAAGGTTGATTAAACGACTAACCCAAACTAACCAAATCTATTAAAATTGATTATAACGTATCGAAACCGACGGAAGTGACTAAAATAAGTAGAGACGAAGTGAAACTATACGGAAGTTGATTAGACGACTAACCAAAACTAACCAAATTTATTAAACTTAATTATAACGTGTCGGAACTGACTCAAATGACTAAAATAAGTTGAGAGTAAGTGAAACTAACCGAGAGTTGATTAGACGACTGACCAAAACTAACCAAATCGATTAAAGTTTATTATAACGTATCAGAACCAGCTCAAATAAGTAAAATAAATTGAGACTAAGTGAAACTAACCGAAAGTTGATTAGATGACTAACCAAAAGTAACCAAATCTATTAAAACTGATTATAACGTATCGGAGCCGGCTCAAATAAGTAAAATAAGTTGAGAATTTGTGAAACTAACTGGAAGTTGATTCGACGATTGTCCAATACTAACCAAATTTATTAAAATTGATTATAACATATCGCAATTGACTCAAATGACTAAAATAAGTTGAGACTAAGTGAAACTACCCGAAAGTTTATTGACGATTAGCTAAGTTTAACCAAATCTATTAAAATTGAATGTAACGTATCGTAACCGGTTCAAATGAATAAAATAAGTTGATATTTAGTGAATCTAACCGAAAGTTGATTAGCCGACTAACCAAAACTAACCAAATCTATTAAAATTGATTATAACGGAACCAGCTCAAATAAGTAAAATAAGTTGAGACTAAGTTAAACTAACCGAAAGTTTATTCGACGATTAACTAAGAATAAGCAAATCTATTGAAATTGATTATAACGTATCGGAAACCGTTCAAATGACTAAAGTAAGTTTAAATTGAGTGAAACTAACCGAAACTTGATTGGACGACTAACCAAAATAAACTAACCCTATTAAATTTAATTATACGCGTCGGAACCGGTTCAGATGACTAAAATAAGTTGACACTAAGTGAAACTAACCGAAAGATGATTGGACGATTAACGAAATCTTAACAAATATATTAAAATTAGATATAGTGTATCGGAACCGGTTTAAATAAGTAAAATAAGTTGAGACTAAGTGAAACTAAGCGAATGTTGATTGGACGACTAACCAAATCTATTGAAATTGGTTACAACATAGCGGAACCGGCTCAAACAAGTAAAATATCTTGAGACTAAGTAAAACGAACCGGACGTTGATTAGGGGACTAACCAAAACTAACCAAATTAATTAAAATTGCTTATAACGTCTCAGAACCAGCTCAAATGAGTAAAATAAAATGAGACTAAGTGAAACTAATCAAAAGTTGATTAGACGACTAACCCAAATTAACCAAATCTATTAAAATTGATTATAACGTACCGGAACCGACTCAAATGACTAAAATAAGTTGAAACTAAGTGAAACTATCCGGAAGTTGATTAGACGACTAACCACAACTAATCAAATTTAGTAAACTTAATTATAACGTATCAGAACTGACTCAAATGTCTAAAATAAGTTGAGACTAAGTGAAGCTAACCGAAAGTCCGTTAAACGATAAACAAAAAGTAACCAAATCTATTAAAATTGTTTGTAACGTATCGGAACCAGCTCAAATAGGTAAAATAAATTGAGACTAAGTGAAACTAACCGATAGTTGATTAGACGGCTAACTAAAATTAACCAAATCTATTAAAATTGAATATAACGTATTGGAACCGACTCAAATAACTAAAGTAAGTTGAGACTAAGTGAAACTAACCGAAAGTTGATTAGATGACTAATAAATCAAAACTAACCATATTTATTAAAATTTATTATAATGTATCGGAACCAGCTGTAAAATAATTTGAGACTAAGTGGAACTAACCGAAAGTTGATTAAACAACTAACCTAATCTATTAAAATTGATTAAAACGTAACGGAACCGGCTCAAATAAGTAAAAAAAGTTGAGACGAAGTGAAACTAATCGAAAATTGTTTAGACGACTAACTAAAACTATCCAAATCTATTAAAATCGATTATAACGTATTGGAAGCGACTCAAATGATAGTTGATACTAAGTGAAACTGACCGCGTTAGATCGGGGATTTTACACCAATAATGTTATTAATTGTAAAAACGATCGAAACTTGATGTAATATGCATTTATGTGGTATATTTTGGTAAACTAAACTTACGTAATCTGCTAAAAGTCATTTTTTTACAATAGATTGTGTTAAGGGTGGGTGAAGGTGACTTAAGTTTCTCACGACAGACTAGTCGTGTCTCATATCGTTAGATCGAGGACTGTCAGACGAATCGAATGCAAATGTCTTTTGCTTTTTCAACCACACTTATAACGTTATAAATTGTAAAAAAAAAAACGAAACTTCAATTAATATGCATTTATTTGTGGTAAAGTAAACCTAGTATCTAACCTGATGTCACCCAAACTTCTATCAACTATTATATTTCCACACAATTATGAGTTTTCTCAGATCTCAAATTTAGTAAGCGTTGCATTCTGCTTCGGCATTTCAATGTCTCCCCCGGTTGCATCTTTGTGAAGGACTGTGAATTTTTTTGCTAGGTGGTCTGCGTAGCCTAGAACTATAAATCCAGCTTTAGTCAGAGTGGTGAGGATTTTATCCACTACTAGTGTCTAAAGTTGTGGGGAGTGAACACCTCCTTGGGGGGAGACTCAGATGTCGAGGATAATATCGAGACCAATATTTCCCTACTAGCCGAGGCAAAAGAACCTACGCCAATATAGATAATGAATTAGATTACCGACAACGATGACGCAATAGCGGATCCAGACTTTGACCCTGAACCAAAAAAATATACCAGTGCAAGATTTCCCTCGTTCGTTGAAGAAGATGACAACGAGCTATCCGCGAATCTTATTTATCCAAGACCACCCCACCAACGAGAAAAAAAGATTTTGTAGGGAGCAAAACTCATTTTTTCCTCACCTTTCCAAGGCAGTCAGCTTCATTGAATCCACTAGTTCAAAAGTGATAGTATAGGGATTCACCTGTTGAAATTTTACTAACGCTGTTTGGAGAAGATTTACTCGATCTAATTGTGTTAACCGATACGCATTACAAAAAGGCACTTCTTTTAATACGACCTTAGAAGAGCTAAAGGTGTTCCTGGGCATTTTGGTTATTATGGGTTTCCACTCCTTGCCAAGCTTACGTCTATATTGGTGGCCAGATCAGAATTTTCACTTCTCAAGAATTTCGTATATAATGACATGGAAAAGATCTTTAAAAAATTTATACCATCTACATCTTAGTAACAATGAAAAGATGCCTAAAAGAGGAGACGATAATTTCATTATTATCAAACAATTATTTGAATTCTTATAGTCCTGGTGGAAATTTATCGGTTGACGGAAGCATGGTTGTTGCTTTCAAGGGTAGAACTCAACTTAAGCAATATATGTCCCAAAACTCATTAAGGGCATTCAAAGTGTGGGCATTAGCTAACCCAAAACCGGCTATCTTTTAAACTTTTCAGTATAATAACATGAAAGTAAAAAAGGAAAGTTATGAGGAGGGTCTACTGGGTGAAAAAACGGTTTTGGAGCTTGTGTGTTTACTTTGATAACTTTTTCACTGGTTTCGCACTTTTCTTAAAACTTCTAAATCGAAATATTTTTTTGAACGCAGCAGAATCAGATTCTGTAGGTACCACTTTTCGTACAGTGAACAAGAGGAAGGATACAGGCAAAAAATGTGTTTTAGTGGCTAGCACGATTCATACTGTCTCAGACATGTCAACTGTGAATCGCATGACTAAAGAAGATGTCAGAGTCACAGTAGATTGCCCAAAAAGTATAGACGACTACAATCAGAATATGGGTGGAGTTGATTTGTTCGATCAGCTTCACCCCTGCTAAAACATAGCATGGAAATTGCGAAGATGGTGGCTAAATGTGTTCTACTATTTTGTCGATGAACAAGTGTCAACTCTTATATCCTATATAAGTCGGATTTCATCAACATCAGCCCAATAATAAACTAAAATCGCAAATGGTTTTCAAAAGTATCCTCGCTAACCAACTGATCGGAAATTTCTCATCTAGAAAAAAAAACAGGATCTTGGTGGGTAATCGGAAAAAATAAAATGAAAAAGCTTGATGGGAGAGCAGTTGTGGTGTGGCAAATACAATCAGGCTAGTTGGAGGCTATTTACCCACACATATTACATCTCGAAGATGTGCGAAATATAACACTGAGTGGAAACTTAAGCGGACCAATACGGAGTGTACTAAATGTAAAGTTGCATTATGTATTCCTTGCTTTGCATAATTCCATAATTGTTAATGTACTTTCATTCACATAATAATAAGTTAGAAGCAATATTTAAGAAGTGGTTCAAATATATGAAGCAGTAGATTTTATATTAAATGTATCAACAAACATGGATACTGGCGAAAATATCGACCTGCTTAAAAAAATTGAGTTGTATTTTCCTTTTTGTTAGTTCAAATATGAATAAAAATATTCGTAAGTTCAAATGTCTCAATTTTATTTTGTAGTAATTTGTCCTTAGGGTTAAGTAAGATACAGGATGTCAAAGAAAAAAATTTATTTGTGATTTTATTAAATGTTTCCCCATCTGTTTATCATATTGTCATCAAGTCAAGACGAGAAAAAATAATCTATAATTTTTTTCTGACAAACTGCACTGTTCTTTTGTTTACAAAATATGATGCTACTGTATTTTCGAGATAAAAAAGTTATATATACTAAAAGCCGTTAGGGTTGACCATTTTTGAGGTATTTGATATTTTATTATTACATGCAATATCGTATGATAATAACGTTATTTGTGTTATTTGGCTTTGTTCAAAAATAATTTAGGTCAAAATTTGGTTGCAAAATAAGTTTAGACAGTTCGTAGAAAATCGCATAAATAACTCAGACAACAGACGGCATTTAAGAAAATTCACAGATGTATGAAATAATTACACAAAGAATTATTCTGATGAACTACGAAACCTATTTTTTAAAATGAAACATTAGAAACAAAGAGATTATATTTTAAATGACTAATATTCAACATAGTTGACCTCGATGCATTTGGAAACACGTTTCATGAAAGACTTAAAAAATATTTATTGCGGTGTTAACACTACGACTCAATGTCTTGATTTTTCAAACAGGTGTATGTCCCAGGTCAGGTGTATATTTCATAAACTGGAATCGTGATACAATAAGCGAAAGAGATACTTTCCCGCAGGTTCGGTTAGTCCAAAGACATATAAAAATAGACAGATTTGTTTACTAAATATGGACACGCCAACATCGTCTTCTGTCCCTACTTATAGAATAGTACGCAAGCCGTACTATTACTTACCGCTACTGCGGCGCCGTTGCCCATTACACCTAAGAGTACGTCTGGTGGAAAATCAACAGCTTGTTTTTAATAACGTGACAGAAAAATTACATTTAATAGAAAATAGAGCAAAATATGTGTGCATATAAACTTTTTGCTTTAAATTGTATCGTATAGATTTTAATACTAACATATAAACATTTATAATGCAAAACTAGAGTCAAAATGGACACACAAAAAAAACGAAGTGTTATGCCTATTTTCCGCTAGAAACTTTATGTAAACTGGACCGTATGTCACTACTTCACCCCTTCACATTGTTCACGAAATCAGCGTTGCCGCGCACGCCGACAACGTCGCGTAGCCGGCACTCGTCTAGAAGAACCTGGCCGCCATGTTTATCGAAACATAGTATCCATTCAATCGTGTCAGCTGTTTGACTATCGCTTTTTTGCCGTATCGGGTTTGTGGATTTAATTAAGTGTTGTTTGGACGTTAGACGATTCTCTTTTGATTATACATTGAGGAATAGTTAGGCAGTGTTCAGTGTCTCGAAAAATAGACTATTTGAACTCGAATATTATATTCCATGCGTAAATTAGTAGTATTAGTACTCATAGTCGTACTCCGCGAACATTATTTTAGAAAAGTAAGTACCTATATTAACTATTTCTTGTTTGCTATTACATGTTTAAAGTGTCGCGAGTTAATAGAATCCCATGTTTTTGTGCCAAAATTACGAGTTCCAAAACGTTAGGGAAAATTAATTAACGCTTCAAATTTAGTTGTTGATGCATGTCATGCAGCAGAAAAATAGGTGATCCTTAACAATAATACTACCGAAATTACTTAACAGTATTATTTAATATAAAAAAGGAACCTATTTCAGGTTGATTTACAAAAAAAATGCGGGATATTAATTTTCTTTCATAATATTAATATTTCAATCTGGATCTATTTTTCGACTTGTAGTAAACAATCGAGGGTGATCATTTTCTACTGGTTGTATTCGCGTAGATATAAAATGGTGACTGGTATTCCGCTGTCCGCTTATCAACATTTTCTGTTCTATGATTTCGCTTTATTTCGCTTATTTTGTTTTGTTTGCTTGTGTATTGCCAATTCCTTTTATTATGGAAATTAATTCAAGAGGATGTTTTCGCCCATATGTTGGGTTAGTTTTTTGTTGGTTGCGCCCTTGAAGCGAGCGGAGGGCTAGGCATGGAGTGATTTGAAGACAGAACGTAACGAGGGATCCTATACGCTCGATACAAATATATTTCAGGCTATAAAAAACACAAAAAAACATTTTTCCTTAATTTTTCCATTAGGAAACTAATATAGAATACCAATTTTCTTGCTATTTTCTTTAGACAAATTGTTATTTTTGATAGCGCTATTGTTAACTGGACCCGAAAAATACTTTAGATTTTTTTATAAAACAACCAATATTTTTAACAAAAATATAAAATATGTGTGCAATATACTATTAATAAATACCATGAAGCAGTTGCCAAGTGGCATATAGGACTATTCTTGCGATCACATTTTTAATGAACCGTGCATCGATGGCCATTGCCATAAATTAATTAAACTCGTTTTGAGACAATACTTCAAAATAAGATTTCATCACAATCAGAATACGAAGTATGAACAAAATTATTATTTCATAATAAATGAAATTTATTTTTTCCTTTGTTTCTTTATATAATTGCTATTATTTCCAAGTAGACCGGCGCGGCGCGCGGCGGCGGCGGCGGCTAGCGACACCATGTAATCAATCCTTTATTCAATTATCAATTAAACGTAAATTGGACTTATCTCGAACTGTAACTTAAAATTTATTTTTTAGTTATGTGCATATTTCAATATTAATAAATTATTCTTTATGTCTAGTCATTTTCATTTTTGTAATGGCTTATTATTTTCTGCTTGACAGCACGTGTATTTCAATGTTACCTGGCTTTAAACATGTATCCCCTAAAATGTTACCCCCCTATGATGTGCCGCCGGCGCCGGCCGGGAGAAATATGACGCAGGCTCGTCGTTGTTGCCGTACATGAATGAAATTTCTGACGCGCTTCAGCCGCCATCTTCATCATTTTCATTCATTACTTTATCCCCTCTTCACGTTAATATTTCTAATGTTGGCATGTAAACATTTCGTAATTTAGGAATGTCCTGCTCTGTTTATTGTTTGTATATGTCTTTGAGTTAGTCTGATGACGTCACGCCGAGAGTTGACGCTCAATTTCTTTATTCTGTTATTTCAGCCGATTGCTTCTCTCTTTTTTGTGTTTTGAAAACAGTATATTAAAAATTGAGGTGTGTCATGTACAGATGTCTTTCAAACAACTAATCGTGCATATAAAGAGTAGCGTAGGAGTTATCTAAATTGATAAAATAATTTCCATTGACCTTGCTAATGAGCGGGGCCACGCAAAAAAAACTCCACATTTTCAAATGTACCTTATCCCTATATTCTTGACTATTGCAACTTAATATGAGAACGTAAAATTAAAATATCGATATTTTAATTGATATTAAAGCTTGGGAACGTTTTTCATATTATTTCCAGTAGCTTCTCGACCACTCTTAGTTAGTTTTGACAATGTAATATTAGCAATCGAGAAGAGAAATGTCCAAAGAAAATTTTCAAGTCCGTTACTAACCTCTAATGTATTTCCAATAAGACGAGAAAACAAAAGTAAAATTCTTTCATCAGTCAAATGCCTTTAAACATCTCACGGAGAGTACAATCAGTACCATCACACATCGCACATACAATGCATTATAATGCAGATCTTCGCTGCAAATAGATTTACGGTAGTACCCATTTTTGCACACTCCACTTGTATCCTAAAAGAACCCAATCAAGTACCAGATGTAAATGTATTTTAAGCACACAAGACTCGGCAGTACCTGAGTGCTTACATACAAAGCATGATTTTGCTGAACGCTGTCGGACAGTAAGTGGTTCTAATTTAATGACCAATAGAATTTGTTTAAGTCGTACTCTCGTACGTATCTTGGGAAATTATGGTACTGTTCACAGTAGGGGAAACGGCAGTATTTTGGAACGGGTTTTTAGGGGTGTGAGAACTCCTACTATAAGAATATATTGTTACTATCAGAATGTTTTGTTTAAATGTAATATGTGCATGTGGGCTATTTTTAGTGGATTTTTATCTATGTTTTTCTTCTAGTTTTGTACATGTATAATTGTGTTTTATTTCTATTGTGCCTTTTTAATATTATTTCATCCCATCATA
>JAEQML010073951.1:0-14664 GCA_016904865.1 Pissodes strobi | reverse complement strand
CGTTGACAAAAAAACGCGGCACAGTAAAATCTAGATTATCTCTTTTTGAAAGGTATATAGCCTCGATTAATGGCTTGATAACGCCCTCGGAATCAGAACCAAATCCGAAATTGGATCGTGTCAAAATTATAGAGTTAGAGCAACGCATTTTTAAAGCTGAAGGGATACTCGGCACGTTTGATGAAATACAAGGCGAGATCGAATGCGAGGATATAAGCGAGCAACAGATAAAAGAACGCGAAGACTTTGAAACGAGATTTTATGCGATACTTTCTCATGCGAAATTTTTACTCGAAAAGTTCAGTGCGCCTGAAGGCGCAAATACGTCAGCCAGTTCGGTATCTGGTTCCTCTCATTCGGTTCCGCTTGAAAGCGTCAAACTTCCCGAAATAAAGCTTCCAAAATTTGAGGGTTTATATGAAACCTAGATGGAATTTCGAGACGTATTCGAATCCTTAATTCACAATAACAAGCAAATAAACGATATACAAAAGTACCATTATCTAAGGGCATCGTTGGTTGGGCCTGCTTCAAAAGTAATTCAGTCTTTGGAATTTTGTGCAAATAATTACAGCGTTGCCTGGGACATTTTATGCGAAAGATACAACAAAACGAACCTTTTAATACAAAATCACATTAAGGCAATTTTTAACGCGAAAACGTTGTCTTCAGAATCGGCATCTCAAATAAGAAATTTATGTGACAACATGTCGAAACATTTAAGCAGCCTTAATCAGCTGGGTGAACCAACTGATTATTGGGATACCCTAATAATATATATCATGTCGAGCAAGTTAGATGTAAGTTCAGCCCACGAATGGGAAAAACAAAAATCAAGACTCTCTAACACAATAACTTTAAATGATTTTAAAGAGTTCTTAAAAAAGCGTGCCGATTTATTGGAAACAATAAATTCAAATTTCGAATACAAAGGTAATCAAGCCGATAATAAAAAACCTTTCAATAGGCGTCCTTATAACACTCGCGGCCTTGTCGGAAAAACAGACGACCAAGGCGAACAAAAATCGAGATTTGTAAGAGTATGTTATCTGTGTAAAAAAGATCACAGCTTATTTTACTGCCCTGAATTTCTTTCCCTTTCTATTAAAGACAAAAAATCAAAGGTTGCTGAGTTAAAATTGTGCAGAAATTGTTTAAAACGCAATCATTTAACAAAAGACTGCAATTGGACGGGTTGTAAAATATGCAGTGAAAAACACAATACCATATTACACGATCAAACCATAACGCGACAAGCTTTGACAGTGCAAAGTACTGAGACGAGAGACATTAAAAATACGACAGAATTTCAAGAAGTAAACGAAACGACAGTCTGTAATTTTGTTATGGCTCAAAATACAATTCTTTCTACATCACGAGTATTAGTCAATAGCGGTGAAGGCAACCCAATTATTGGTCGTGCTTTACTAGATTGTGGCTCACAATCAAATTTTATTTCTCAAAACTTTTGCAAAAAACTAAAAATACGAACAGTTAAAACAGAACTCGTAGTTTCTGGAATAAACGATCAAACTTCTTATGCGAATGAAAAATGCGAAATTCAAATAAAATCGACAAATGGTCATCATACGTTTAATTTAACTTGTTTTGTAATTGACAAAATAACAAGTTTTTTACCCGATACGTTTATTGATAGGAAATCTCTTAATATTCCTTTAAGCATTGAATTAGCCGATTCAGAATTTCATATTCCGAAAGCGATCGATATTTTAATCGGTGCTGATACGTTTTGGAATCTTTTGAGTGTAGGTCGAATTGACCTTGGACCTCAAAAACCCATACTTCAAAATACGCGTCTGGGTTGGATAGTAGCTGGTTCTTTGGGAACACCTTCTAAAACTTCTGTATGCAATTTTAAACAAAATATATCCGTGCAGGAACAGTTATCTAAATTTTGGGAGGTAGAAGAAGTATCTTCCAAACTTTCTCTTCTCTCACCCGAAGAAGAACTTTGCGAAAAGCATTTCTGCGAAAATACTAAAATTTTCCCTAACGGTCGTTTCGTGGTCTCTTTGCCATTTAAAGACAGCCCTGAAAAATTAGGTGATTCTCGAGAAATGGCAATAAAACGATTTTCCCAGCTAGAAAAAAAATTAAGTTCAAACGAAGCTTTAAAAAAATTATACGTAGATTTTTTAACAGAATACGAAATATTACATCATATGACAGAGGTGCCATTTGACAAATGCGAAAAACCCGAATACTTTTTGCCGCATCACGGCGTTTTGCGCGAATTAAGCTCTACGACAAAACTTAGAGTCGTTTTTAACGCTTCGAGTGCAACCTCAACGGGCGTGTCGTTAAACGATTTACAAATGGTCGGTCCAGTTATACAACAGGATTTGTTGTCAATTATTTTAAGATTTCGTACGCATTCAATCGTTCTCTCCAGCGACATCAAAATGATGTACCGCCAAGTCTTAATTAATCCAGCGCAACGTAGTTTGCAAAAAATTGTATGGCGATCAAATCCTAACGAGCCACTTAAAGCCTATGAGTTAAACACGGTAACATACGGTACAGCGGCAGCCTCATTTCTAGCTATTCGTTGCCTATATGAAATAGCTAACGAATGCGAGAAACAGTATCCAAATATAGCGTCTATAATTCGGAACAACATGTATGTTGACGATCTTCTTACCTGTGTTGATTCACTAGAAGAAGCTAAATACGTTTGTGAAACTATTTCCAAGGTATTTCTGAAACGCGGTTTTGAGCTCAGAAAATGGAAATCAAACAACCCTGAGGCGATAAACGGATTACACACGGAAATGTTCGAAAGTTCTATAGAATTTTCATCGAGTCAAGATCATTCAAGTAAAATTTTAGGTCTTTCGTGGTTGAGCGATTCTGATTTATTAGTATACAAAATTTCAATACCCAAGGAACATAATAAAATTACCAAACGAACAATATTGTCACGCATCGCAACCATATTCGATCCTTTAGGCTTGGTAAGTCCTTGTATCATCATAGCTAAGGTTATTTTACAAAAGTTGTGGGAAGAAAAATTAAGCTGGGATCAAATATTGCCAAACAATATTCTCCAAAGTTGGTTAGAATTTTCAAAAGAGCTAAATTGTTTAAACGAATTAAAAATAGTCAGAAACGTAATTTGCAGCGAGGCAGATTCTTTAACCTTGCATGGATTCGCCGACGCGTCCGAAACTAGTTACGGCGCATGCGTGTATGTACTTTCAAAAAACACAAAGAACGAATTTAAAGCGAACCTACTTTGCGCAAAATCGAAAGTAGCTCCATTGAAGTCCTTGACTATTCCAAGGCTTGAACTATGCGCGGCTCTTATTTTGTCAAAACTTATTACAAAAGTTGTAAATTCTATTGACGTCAAATTTGATAACATTTACTGCTGGTCAGATTCGACGATTGTATTAGGTTGGTTACGCACTTCACCGAACCTTTTAAAACCATTCGTTAACAATCGCGTGGCCGAAATACAAAAATTAACGGAGTCATTTTTTTGGAATCATGTACCTACTAGCGACAACCCTGCCGATTTGGTCTCCAGAGGCGTACGGCCAAACAAATTATTAAAATGTGATTTATGGTGGCATGGTCCCAAGTGGCTATTCAATCCTGATGAGTGGCCCCAAACACCGATATTATGCGATGATTTGCCCGAAAAAAGAAACCCTAGTTTCGTAGTTTCTATTCCCGCCGAGACGTTTCCATTTGATCGTTTTTCAGGCTTACTTAAATTAAAGCGTTGCGCGGCATTTGTTTTTAGATTCATCGAAAACGCTCGTAAAAATAGAGTGAATAGAAATATGTCGCCTTTTCTAAGTGTATCGGAAATAAATTTAGCCTTTGAAAGGTTAATAAAAATTTCTCAAATGGAATCGTTTTCACAAGAATATCGCTATCTTGTTAATAATGCTGAAATACCAAAGGGCAGCAATTTGTTGAGTTTAAGTCCCTTTATTGATAACCAAGAAATCATGCGAGTAGGCGGTCGTCTATCTAATTCAGAGTTTTCTTATTCTAAAAAACACCCAATTTTACTTTCCTCCAAACATAAGTTGACTAATTTAATTTTTCATTACGAGCATGAAGCTTTACTGCATGCAGGGCCTCAGTTATTATTATCACATATTCGAGAAACATTTTGGCCCATTGCAGGTAGAAATCTAGCTCGAAAGGTTTTTAGAGATTGTATTAAATGTGCCAGGCATCGTAATCTCACTGTTCAACCTATTATGGGTGATTTACCCTCTTCGCGAGTACAACCAACGTTGCCGTTTTCTACAGTAGGTGTCGATTATGCCGGGCCGTTTATAATGAAGGATAGGCGTGGACGCGGTTGCAAACGTATAAAAGGTTGGATTGCTTTATTCATATGTTTTAGCACGCGAGCTATCCACTTAGAATTGGTCTTATCATTGAGTACTGAGGACTTTCTCCAAGCTTTTAATCGCTTTATTAGTCGTCGAGGAAAACCTTCGCATGTATACTCTGACAATGGTACAAATTTTGTCAAAGCTAATAAAGACATTCAACATATATACAAATTTCTCAGTGATAATGCTAATGAAATTCAAACTTCAATATCTAATATTGGAATCACATGACACTTTATTCCTACTAATTCGCCAAATTTCGGGGGGCTTTGGGAGTCAGGGATCAAAAGTGTTAAATTACATCTAAAACGAGTATTGGGGAATCAGATTTTGTTTTTTAAAGATTTTGAAACTTTGCTGATTCGCGTGGAAGCAGTGGTAAATTCAAGGCCAATTTCCCCATTAACCTCTAACCCTGAAGATCTTGCCGCCCTTTCACCGGCCCATTTTTTAATTGGTCGCCCTATACTGACAATACCATATGCATCCGTGCGCAGTGTTCCTGACAACCGTCTATCGCAGTTTGAAAAAATCCAGAAACTATATGAGTTTTTTTGGAGAAGATGGAGTCTCGAGTATGTCAGCGAGCTTCAGAGAAGAGTCCGTTGGAAAACCAGTGTAGGTGCCCTAAAGGTTGGTCAACTGGTTCTAGTCAGAGATAACAATCAACCACCAATAAAATGGCGACTTGGAAGAGTGCTAGAGTTATTTCCCGGACGTGACGAGATTTGTCGCGTAGCGACAATTAAAACGATAGATGGCATAATATCCAGAGCAGTTGGAAGACTATGTCCTCTTCCCGTTGAAAGTTAGTCCTTTCAAGGCCGGGGGCATGTTTACGCCAATGAATGCGCCTTCCCCTTTGTAAAATTATGTCAAGTGACAAGAGCGGACCAGCAACGAAAGAAGCCTGACAGCGGGTGTCTAGCTGTCATATAATTTTGATATATGATTTTTTTTCTACTTTAACGAGTTTATTATAAATTTAGTTGAAAAATATAATTAAAAGTTTGTCATTGATCCAGTGCATTAATCAATACAGCCACTTACACGAAACAGTATTTTTCTAATTAGTTGACTGATAGTTTCCAGTGCCGCGATTGGCATAAAGCGTAAAAATAAGAAATATTTAGGTTTTAACAGTTATTTCATCGTTTAAAAATGTTTGTGGTTAATTCATTTGTTGTATATTTAAATTTACTCTTTATTGGAAAAATTGAGCTTTTCAGTTAACCAAAAGGAAAACCTCTAAGAAAACGTTGCTCCATTTCCTCTTTTTCTTCTCATGGCATCTCTCCCCTTTTCTCTTTTACTTACATTTTTCATTTTTTTTCTTTTGCCTTCTGTGTTTTGAGGTCCCCATTTCTTATTTTAATTTAATGTCCTTATTTTAATTTATTTTATGTTATTTGCCTTCCTTCAAGATATTATGTCTTTATAATCAGCTGCACCATTATCGTTCTAAAATTCAGCCAAACAAACAGAACATTAATATCCCTTTCACAAAAATGCCCACGAATTTTCATTCAGCAGGCGAGCGTATACAGTGACGTCAGAACGGTAAGTAAGTACCGTGTTTCGCGCACCGCGAACACTCAGTATACCCCTCCACGAGATCGGGTTCTTGCAAAATAGAAACAAAAGTAAAATTTCTGCTTAGGTCGTTCAGTTTTCAACGTCGCGATATTGAACACGTCGTTGGTAACGGGTACCACATATTATAATCTTTGGGTACTCGCAATTAATCAAGAATATTGTCAACGTTCGTGAAGAAATTTATCGAAAATGGTTTAGGAAATTATTACGTCGTTTGCTCAAGTACTTTCTAGTCAAATAACTATCTATTGCAGAAGAATAATTTGGAACTTAGAAGATTTTATTTAAGCGAACTTTCTCCGTTAAGCTACATTTGCTGACAGCTCGAAAAAAAATTGTTCTGTGACTTAAACAAATTGTGAAAATGTGCGCCCTAGATCTGAAACACACTCATCCTTTCATCGATGGACTGAAGAAGCATCCGGAGGGAAAAAAGAAAGATGCGCAGAAGATTAAAGCCTGGTAAGTGCTAAAAGAGATATATGAAAGCAAATTTTATATAATATAATTTTTTTTTAAATATCGGGTGAGAGAAATTAAACGTTATTATTTGCTGTCGAATCTTTTATTAAACACTTACTTCCGGTTTGGCGGAAGTCAGCGAAAGTCCATTTGCCAATATTGTTATCCAACCATCGAATGATAGGCATAATTTATAATTATTAAACATTTTGATTTTAAAAAATAAATTTTACATTTAAAAACAGTGCTTCTAAACCACTAAGGTCCCTAATAAATAACAGGAGGTATGTAAATAGAAAACCTATTTTATACATTGTTACTAATAAAGTTATTAAATGTGGCAACAAGACTCAAGTTAAGAACATCAAAAAAATCTAAGACTGAGAAACAATTATAATTCAGACACACACATACTCATTAAATGATATATAAAAGCGATAAAAGTTCAATAATTACAAAATCCCTAAGAAAATATTTTGCTAAAATTCCATTCTTATTAATTGTTTTTCATTTTGAACATAATTTGTTAAATAAAACTAAATAAGGTTATGCTATAGAAGTTTTTATTGTGTTATTTCTACTTTACAAGACTACCTTTTTTTAAAATAACGAAATAGTAGAGTGCCCACTTCAATTTTTAAGCGCTTTATGAAACAGATTTCTTGTGGCATACCTAAATGGCACCTTTTACAAAAATAGTGATAAAAACCCTCAAGGAGTGGATAGAGAGATAATTCAAAAACTAAATTTTTGAGGAAGGGTTGGGCAATCCCCGTTATGATACCAAATGATTCCAACGTTGCCAGTTTTAATTAAAATAAATTTTGAAATGTACAAAAACAGGGTCTCAAATACGAGCTGCTATTATTTATATAAAACAATCATTGAGATTTCTCTTGGCATACCTAAATGGCATATTTAACTAAAGTCGCGATAAAATCTCTCAAGAACTAGATAAAGAGGTGATTCAAAAACCTAGATGTTTGAAAGAGATTGGACAATTCCCGTGACCATATTAAATTGTTCCATCGTTGCCAGTTCTAATTAAAGGGGGTTTTGAAATATAAGAGAAAAATATGGTCTCCAATTCGGGCCGCTACAAGACCAATGCATTAATTAATTGCTACTGTACATTATTGTCTTATTACCACTTTAAAAGACTCGATGCATCTGACTTGCCTTTGAGAATAGTGAGTGCATTATGATGAAGTAGAAAGTTCACTTCAATTTTTAAACACTTTATAAAACAAAATTTCATATTTCTCGTGGTATATCTGAATGACATGTTTTACAAAAATCACGATAAAATCTCTTGAGGACTAGATAAAGAGACGATTCAAAAAACTAGATGTTTGAAAGGGATTGGATAATTCCCGTGATCATATTAAATTGTTCCAACGTTGCCAGTTTTAATTAAAGGATGTTTTGAAATGTATGAAAAACATGGTCTCCAATTCAAGCGGTTACAAGGACAACGCATTAACTAATTGCTACTGTAGATTATTGTCTTATTGCCACTTTATAAGACTCGACACTTGTTTCGGTGCCGTACGGAACAAGACCTGTTAAAGATTTCACAGGTAAATTGAGATCTGCGAGCTTCTAAACTCTCGAATTTCCGGTATTTAACAGCATATTTAGCTAGTTTACTATTGTTACTTCTGTACTGATACAGAGTAGCAATTAGGGTCGTTGCACCACCGAATTTTTTAGCATTTCCGGGGCGGAACCCGGAACAAACCTTGAAATGATGTCTTGCGAGACTGACGACGACGTCTCAGTCATATCTATGGACTCAGATTCAGGGAATACCCTAAATGAGTCCCGTATACAATTTTATATGGCAAAACTGAGAAAACACCCTAAATGCGGCTTGTGTATTGGAAGTATACCGCTTCTAACGAGCGCAAATACGGGTTCAAAACTCGACTTCAAGACGGCAATTGACACGATCAAAACCCACCTAACAAGAGACCATAAGGCCGTTTTCAAAAGGCCGGCTACGGTGCAGCCCAGAATCGATTGTGGACTCAAAAAAACCGCAATCAAAGACGATGCCAAACTTACAGGTTCTGATACGTCCCCAAATACTAAGAAACAAAAGTTAGGGAACGCGACGCCAAGCGAGCCACCTAAAGAAATAGAACAAAAAAGGGACATACAAAACACTATCACAGATAAAGTGCCTAGCGACAACAATTCGGCCGTGCTTGTGCAGTTCGAATCTGCGCACCTTCAAACAGAGGAGCTCAATAAGGTACCTTTCAAGACGCCCTACAAGACGATCCCATTTAAGAAAGGCATTCGTACGGTACATCTAGATGTAGGGGGTGAACCTGTACCCACCAGAAACAGATTCGAGGCTTTAACAGACTCGGAACCGGACGATAACGATGACAGAATTAGCGTAACTTCTTCGCAAGCCTCCACCGCACGTAAAGTGCACAAAAAGACAAAGAACAACCCTGTAAAGCCCCCCAAAACTACACCGAAAGCCCCTCAAAAGAAGAAACCGCCCCAACCCCCGCCTATCGTGATCAAAGGCGGTGCACAGGACCACAAGGTAATTAGACAGACCTTACACGATATGCATGTAGTAGATTACAACTTAAAGTACACTAAAAATTCGGTGATTATCTACTGCACGCAGAATAAGGATTGGGCGAACTTAAAACGATTATTCGAACATGAAAGCATTGAGTTTCACTCCTATGCGGAAGCAAATCAGAAAACTCATGCGTTTGTATTAAGAGGGCTAGACGGTGGCTTCAAGACGGAAGAAATTTGCAACTTACTCGCCGAAGAATACGGCCTTACGGTCAAAGCAGCGTACGAGATGAAAAAGACTCGTGTTCCACTGTATCTAGTAGTGCTAGATGCTACAATCATTTTACGCAAACTAAACCAGGATTGTAGGCTCCTTTCCCATGTGCGCATTTCATGGGAAAATCGCCGAGCTACGAAAACAGTCATGCAGTGCAAGAGATGCCAAGGACACGGGCACTCAATGACGTACTGTCAAAGGAAATGGGCTTGCTCTAAGTGTGCAGGTCCACATCAAATCACTGAGTGCACTAGCAGCATTGTGAAATGTGCAAACTGCTACGGCGAACACAGGGCCATAAGCGTATTATGCCCTGTGTATCTTTTTAAGATACAACAAACACAGCCTGCCAACCCCCAGACAATGCAGGAATACAGGCCTGCACCTCCCCCCAGCAACCCTGCGTGGCAAGGGAACAAAGAATCCAGTACGACAGAAGAAGCTGCAAGGCAATTCCAACAGCAATTTCCCGCCCTCCGGAAAAGAGGACAGACCCAACAAAGCGCTCCTAAAAATACACAGGTTAGTCTTAATCAGGGTCAAGTGGATGCTAATAAAAACGTAAATATTAATCCTCAAATAAAGCCTCAAACATTAGATACAAATCACATTATAAATAACATGAATAATTTGCAAAGTGCCGTAAACCGTATAAACAGCCTCGTTAATTTCAATGAATTGTTGCGAGCGTTAAATGATTATGCAAACTTATTAGAGTCCTGCCAAGGGAACAAATTTGAAGTCTTACAGTCCTCAATGAAGTTCTTTACTGAGGACTTCAATGGCTATAACATATAGTTTACACAATGTCCATTAACGTTCTTTGTTGGAATTGTAATGGCATTCGCTCCAAACTCGGAGAATTTAAAAATTTCATTTATAATAATCCCAACTTTCATATAATATTTTTACTTGAAACTAACATTGATGCTAGTTTCAGGTTGAAATTTTACGATAGACAAGTCCTGCGATTTGATAGGCCCGATCGACGCGGAGGAGGCGTGGCCTGTCTGATTCGCAGGTCAGTCCGTTATAAGCAGGTCCTGGGCCTGAGGACCGTCATTGAGCACGTAGCTCTCGAGCTTGACGGTGGCCTGCGGATAGTCGGAGCATATTCACCTCCGGGTCTCCGCCTCCAGGAAGAAGATGTTCTAGCTCTGCTGCCTGCTGGCAGGAAGATGCTCCTGTTGGGGGATATCAACGCAAAGCACGCAAATTGGCGTGGTTTTACCAACAGAAGTGGACGCTTGCTACATAGGTTAGTAGAACAAAACATTGACTTAGTCTATCATCAAACTCCCAATCCCACACACTATCCTGGTAACCGATTCAATCCATCGTTCCTGGATATTGCTATTACTCGACGAATAACTAACGCTTCAGAGCTCCTAGAGCTGAATGAGATCAACTCGGACCATCTCCCAATCAAGATTAGCCTACGCTCTAGGCTTCAAGTAGTGCAGGAAACCATCCTGTCCTATAGGAATCTTGATTGGAGGGAGTTCCGAGTGAGGGTGGCAACGAGCAAGGGTCGCCATAGACCGAGAACAGTTTATAGCAATGACCGGGGAGATAGCCTACAGGAATGAGAAATGGATGGAATATGTCAATTCCATAAACCGTCATGATGGCTCGCTATGGAAGCTGGCCAGGCGCGTTCGCGGAGGCCCCGCCGATTTTCCTGGAATTCTGCATCAAGATGATGTAATAACGGATAACGTCGGGAAAGCAGAGGCCTTCGCTGACTACCTGGAGGGCATCTTTAGCGAGACACCAAATACGACTCCATTTCACGACACTGTAGATGCTGCAGTGGAAAACTTCATCTCCACAAAGTATCCTATCGCCCCGGAAGTGCTAAGTAAACTCTTAATAACTCCGCTGGACATCAAGAGAGTTCTTGCTCGCCTACCCGGAAACAAAGCCCCTGGTCCTGACGGCATTCCGTATGTTCTTCTCAAGAATATGCCGAATAAAGCCGTCATCCACTTTATGCACATTATAAATGCTATTTTACGCCTCCAACACTTTCCGCTACCCTGGAAGAAAGCGGTGATAATACTGTTTCCTAAACCGGGCAAAGATGCGAGGCTCACAGCCTCATATCGCCCAATTTCCTTGCTCGACACATTGGGCAAAGTAACTGAGAAGCTCGTAATGTCGAGAATGAATAATGTCGTTGAAAATCTGAAGATTTTGCCCCATGAACAGTTCGGCTTTCGCCGCGGCCACAGCACCACTATGCTCGCGGCGAAGGTCGCGCAAGACACGTTCAATGGCTTCAATGAAAGCAAGGCAACGGCATTGTTACTTCTCGATATAGAGAAAGCATTCGACAAGGTATGGCACAATGGGTTTATATACAAGCTTTTTGCTACTCATGGAATGCCACTACATATAGCATCCCTCATTGCGTCGTACCTTGCGAATCGCTCATTCTCAGTTCGTGTTCACAGCAATTTATCAGGTCCAAGGCGCATCAAGGCCGGTGTGCCCCAAGGAACAGTACTATCGCCGCAAATATTCAGTCATTTTATAGCTGACTTTCCATCACACCCCTCAACTTCCTTTGCCCTGTACGCTGATGACACTGTGATCTATTCACAATCGTCAGACGTACAGGCTGCAAAGCAAAATCTCACTCAACATCTTAACCTTCTAGCTCCCTATTATAGGGACTGGAAAATTTCCTTAAATGCGGCAAAGACAGAGCTAGGTATTTTGACACGCAAACGTAATGTTGACTTAGCGCCAATAGTAGTTGGCAACATGGCGATCACGCCGAAAGACCCAGTCAAATACCTAGGGATAATCTTTGACCGCAAACTCCTCTTCTCCAAGCACGTCGCGGCTATAAGGACTAAAAACATCGCAACGCAAAAGACTCTAAATCCACTCATTCGGACCAGATCTTACATGAGCCCGACTAACAAACTCACGATTTACAAGACAGTCATCAGACCGACTCTTCTCTACGGGGCGCCTGTCTGGTGCTCGGTAGCAAAGACTCACCTAAAGCACATACAAACAATACAAAACAGATACCTGCGGGCGGCTTTCTCCCTGACACTATGGGACAGAGTGCGTGTTGCAGAACTCCACAACATGGCGAATATAGAATATGTCGACCAGCATATTAACAAACTTGCATGCAAGTTTTATGAATATGGTATCAGGGGGTCAGAACTAACCGCAGGTATAGCAAACATACGATACAACCAACTTCAGCGACCTAAACATGGACCATTATACAGACACACAGACCTATTCTATCAAGAATTACGACCGCCATAAATGGCAAACATGCAAGCAAAAGCATCATTAACATTAAGTATGAAATAACAAACATACATAACACATGAATACGAACAAAGACTGAGTAGACATACAAACGCAACATAACAACCAGCACAAATAAACGTTCGTAAATTTCGATCATCATAAGCGGTGTAATTCGATCGAATTCAACGCCGATGATCGAGTTTACGAAAAATAAAAACCGATGCAACAAGACAGACACGGGGAGGAGCCACCAGACCTAGTTGGTTCTGTGGGCGGAGTCTCCCCATGCCTACTTATACCAACAAGACAGACCGACTGACCTATGCGACTGACATCACTTACGCCACAGCTACGAAACCGCACGTGCCTCCCTTCCATGCAACCTCTACGTGTTCCGAGCGACTAACTATATGTTGTAACCAGCCCTTAGGGCACCCATGTATACGTCGTATGTATGGTATATGCGACGATATGCATACTTCAGCTGGCAATTATGCCAATCACCTGTATATATGTATATATTGTATATATTTGTATATATAAACGTTACATGTTTGTGCCGTCTTGAGTAAATTTTGAAGCAGGTTTTTTTTTACAACACTTTTTCCTGCGTGACTAACTAAGCTTGACCCACACAGCAAATAACTAAATCTGAGCAATACAACCTTATAGGCAACGTAAAATTCAACTCAGTTGAAGGGAATATACCCATGTAACTGTATATAACTTGACCGCTGATTTGACTAATCAATAGAAGGGCCGACATCAGCCCATAAGACGCAGATGTTTGGTACGCGAGTGCATTCGCGCAAGTGAAAAGTGCGAAGCGAATTCGTGAAACGAAGACATCTATATTATACTATATAAAGATTAGTCATTAAGCATAAAAACATGTTCAATTTTGAATAAAGATTATATTGATATTTATAAGACTCGATGCATCTGGCTTGTCTTTGAGAATAGTGAGTACATTATGACGAAGTAGAAAGTCCACTTAAAGGACCCCAATAATTCAGATTTCTCGTTGCATATCTAAATGACATGATTTACAAAAATCGTGATAAAATCTCTCAAGGACTAGATAAAGAGATGAATCAAAAGACAAGATATCTTGAAAGAATTGGGCGTTGCCAGTTTTATTCGAAGACATTAAAAAAATACAAATTAGCATAAAACTAAGATATCGATGGCTTAATCAGATATGGCATCGCAAATTTAATTTCCATAATAATAATAAGTCAAAGTCAAAAAATCAAAGTCAAAAATCTCTTTATTTATAAAGGTAGATACATCATAAAAAAGTGCACTTAAATAAATGGCGTCACAAGTATACTTAAATACCGAGTTAAATACTAACCTATAACCCGAGCTATAACCTATACAATGAAAAAAAATCACATTTTTGATACATTCAAAGTCAATCAATCAATCAATCAATATATTACGTGCCAACATACACAATGGTATTTACACATGTCAGAAAAAAGTTCCAAGTCTCACATTCTAATAAAATCATAACACTAAAATATAATACTGCAATAACAGAATACTGTACACTAAACAATACCAAAACACTAAGCAATAAGACTTTCAATAAAAAATAACAAAATAACACTACAGCTAGCTCGATAAAACACTATGCAGTAAAACTACAGTCAGACAATATTAAAACCTATACTAAAATCAAAAGGTAACACTAGATGATAAAAACTCATTAGTACTATAAAAGGCACAGGCTGTCAGAACTCTCTTAACATTTGATCTGAATTCATTGAGTGGCAGTACCCTCATGTGAGCTGGTAATTTATTTAAAAAAATGTATTGCAAGATACCCTGGTCCGTCCATGCACCTCTCCAGCCGATGATAGCTTGGTATAAGATCACGTCTGTGTCTGGTATTGTAGGGATGCTGCTCCTCATGCGCCCTAAACAAGCCCATGTTGCTCCTCACATACACAAGATTCTCGTATATAAACAGGGAGGGGAGTGTCATTATATTAAGACTGATGAATGCATTTCTGCAATCTTCCCTATATGATAGACCTGCAATTATCCTAACAGCTCTTCGCTGCAGGCGAAAGACATCTTTGGCACCAGCGCTATGCCCCCAAGCTATAACAG
>JAEQML010073950.1:0-14667 GCA_016904865.1 Pissodes strobi | reverse complement strand
TCAATAGGAGGGGGTAGGTCGAGATTTGGAGGTCAGATACAATGCCATATCCTTGCACATGGGCTACACCTTCGCGTAGGTTGGGGAAGATGAGTATGGTGTTATAAAACAGTTGCCATAATAAGTTTGATATTCATAGTGTTACCATCTACATAAGTTTTAATTTTATATTTATACGTAATTTTATTTTATTTTATTCTCATAGTGTTTATAGTGTGTATTTAATTTATTATGGACAACAATAATGCGTTTTGGCATGGGCGTTTTCTGCGAATGGAAGGCAGAAACGTCAGGATTGTTGCGGGCTTTCCCGTGGGGTTAAACCCACAACAACCCCTCGAGCAGCCGCAACAACCCCTCGAGCAGCCGCAACAACCCCTCGAGCAGCCTGAACATCTCGGCGAGCAGCCGCAACAAGTCGTCGGGCAGCCGCAAGACGTCGAGCAGTTGCAACAAGCGGTTGAGCAGCTACAACAACAACTGCAAGAAACCGTCCAGCAGTTGCGACAAGCTGTCGACCAGCTACAACAACTGCAACAAGCCGTTGTGCAGCTGCAGCATCAACATCAACAGCCGCAGCAACCACTCCAGCAACCACCCCAACAACATTTCAACAATGTTAGGAGGAGACTGTTTCTGGATGCTGCGTCCTCCGATGAGGACTCCGATGTGGACTTTGAGGCGGCGACACTTCGGTGGTTGTTGCGGCCACCTGTTCAGGATGCTTCATGTTCAACAACCGACCCCGACCTATAGATTTTAAACAATTTAGTGCCCCATCAACATTTAGTGCCCCCAAATCAATTAGTGCCAGTAGAGACGATTTTAGGATTAATATTTAATTAAATTAGTGCATAAGTTAGTACATAATATGGTAAATTTTAAGGTAATAAATTATTTTTTTCAAAATTTTCAAGTAATCTACTTTTTAAACAACATTCTATTAGAAAACTAATTGCTTAAAGTACACAAAAGGTCAAATTTTAGCTAATAAATATTTTTAAATTTTCAAGTAATCTACTTAACGTTTTATTAAAAACGCATTACTTAATTATTAGATTAGTATACAAGCAAGAAAATAAAATAGCCATTTTTCGTTGATAAATAATTTAAAATTCATATTAATCTTTTATCATCTATAAATATGAGATAATAGGATTTTATGTATAAATATATATATTTGTAGTATTATATCAAATGTGCATATCGTAAACAATATTTAAAAATATTAGAATTATTATTTTAATAAATTAATATGTGAGCAAGCAAATGAAATAGCGTTTTCGTTAATAAATTATTAAACCTCATATTTAATATTTTATTATCAATTAATGGTTATTGGAAGTATACCCCAAATATGTCCTTCGTAAACAGTAAATAAAATATTTACTAGTAGTTAATTTTTATAGTTAAGGCAAAAAAAAATTAAATAGCTTTCTCTAATATGTTAATATAGAAAAATGATCGTTCACACTCAATTTTGTGAGCCAATAAATAAAAATATTTAAATTATTTTGTGAAATTTATTGTTGTTTTTTTAAATAACTACTATTTTATTTTAATACTAGTTAAATTGAATTCAAAATTTGTATAGTTGGTTATTTTTATAGTTAATATAAGAAAACGATTGAAATAAGCTTATCTAATACGATATTATAGGAATATGAGTGTTTGCATCAATATCAAAAACTTCATTAGTAACATTACAATAGGTTAAATAAAGGATATTTAAATTATTTTGCCAAATTTTATTGTTGTTTTTCAAATAACTACTATGTCATTTTAATAATAGTTAAACGGAATTCAAAATTTGTATAGGTTATTTTTTTTATATAGTTAATCCAAGAAAGCGATTAAAATAAGCTTATCTAATACGATACTATAGGAATATGAGTGTTTGCATCATTATCAAAAAATTCATTAGTAACATTACAATAGGATGAATTAAAATATTTAAATTATTTTGCCAAATTTTATTGTTGGTTTTCAAATAACTACTATGCCATTTTAATAATAGTTAAATGGAATTCAAAATTTGTACATGTTATTTTTTTATAGTAAATACAAGAAAACGATTAAAATAAGCTTATCTAATACGGTACTATAGGAATATGAGTGTTTGCATCAATGTCAAAAACTCCATTAGTAACATTACAATATACACAAGCGTTTGGTATGGTTATGTGATACAATGATCTGGAACAAATTATACATTTCAAATCATTAATTGAATATTCCATTTTCCTCTTATAATGGGTATTAACATGTTTATGAATAGTAGAATTTTGAAAAAAACTGAGATGAAGTGAAAAACAAAAATAACACAATATATGATCTTCTCTATCCGGAAATGTTGTTACAACAGCATAACTCTGCGTTATGCAAAACACTCGGTTGAAAAAACCAATCTCATTATAGTTTTCAAGGAACACCAAATTTCCATCAGCATATTCATCTTCTGCATCCGTTTCCATTTCTTCTGGATTGGATGGTTCTGCTACGATTTGCATAAAATTGTTGACATCATGGTCACCTATAGATTGAAATTTTTCGATGTCTATTGAACCTAAATCTCTAACATTTAGAAAGTCCAAAACTCTCTGGATGTTTACATCATCCCTAATATCATCCATTTTGTATTGCTAATATCAAAACTTCTTTCTTCACTAAAAGCACTTATAATTGCCAGACAAATTTCTATAGACTGTTCGTCTATGGGATTTTTGTTATTTACTTTAATTTTTTCACCACTTGCTTTTTGGAACCACTATTTCTTTTTCGTTTTCTTGTATTCACCATTATCTACCTGTACAAATTTTGAATTAAAGTTTTGAACCCTAAGCTGCTACTTTTATAATAGCTGTTTAAGTGGGGAATAAAAGCTTAAGGTTACGTACAAAATGTGTCAAGGTTATACCAAAGGCAACACCTTGTTTCATGGTGGGAGAACGTCCTCGGTAGGCGGAGTGTCGACCTGTATCAAGGTTATACCGAGGCGAAATTGAACAAGGTTACATTACAGAGTGAATCAACACCCAGACTTATGTGTATCTTAATAGTAGAACTAACACTTTACAGGACGGCACAAACTTATTTCATGATGAGAGAGACTCCTCAAAACCCAACGAGAGAGAGCCCTCACGGAGGAGGTAATTACCTCCTCCGTGAGGACTCACTCTCGTTAACACACTACTTAAACGTACCGAATTTTGGCGACTAACCAAAAATATTAAATTTGATTATAACATATTGGAGGGTTCAAATGACTATAATAATTAAAACTAACTGAAATTAACCGACAGCTGATTGATTGACTAACCAAAAGTAACTAAAAGCACCCAAAAAGGGCTAAAACGTATCGGAACAGATTAAAAATATAACTAACTAAACTTAACTAAAATTAATCAAAACCATTTAAATTGGTTATAACCTATCGGAATCGGTTCCAATGACTAAAATAAATTTAAACTAATTGAAATTTTCATACCATCGACGTTACTATATACAGTCTTAGAGAAATATGTTTCTAATATTTCTAATGGCTATTTTGTCATACTCCGAGTTACCTAGAAGTAAGTGGCCTAACCAGCTGTGGTAATTATCCGGCACCAGATATAAGTACTTATATTTGTTTTCACATGTTTTGAGGTGAAACTTCTTTACGCACGGTAGGATAAATTGGTTTCATGCGTGATGCTATGTAACGAAAACATGCAACGCTACGTAGTCGAATTAGTAGTGGGGATCGCATGAACCGTGGGCGTGCTTCAAGGCATTTTTTTTATTAAGATCATTGCTTTCGCAATCGCAATCAGCACTTACGGTCGGCTCGCCAAAAATGTTCAGACCTCTCAATGGTCCCAGTCGTCCTTGAATTCAGTTGAGCTATGTCTGTGACCTCTTTATGACTCGACAAGAAAAACCGCGGTATCTTAAAAAATATGGAGTGTATCGCCAAATTTGTTATAGCTATTAAATCGTGTAATATTTTCATACAAAAATTTGGAATAAAAAAAAATAGTTAAATTGGTGGCGGCAGAGGGCGCCACTTTACGGAGGAAATAATGAGGTCACTGCTTATTATGTGTGAGCTATCACGTATACGTCGACTCTGACCTCTTTTACACAAAAAAAAATCATCAAAGTATTCTTTAATCGATCGTCGCAACAAAGAATTGCCCTACAATATGTCAAACGGATGGCACTTTATACTTCTTTAGCAGAAATATAGCAAAATATATAATATTTGACGAGAATTAAAGGAAAAATATTGTGGCATCGAGTGTAAGAGGTCACAATTTTGGAAGCTGTCACAGTACACCCACAGGCACACACAAGAGGTCATAATAATAGCGATACCAACACTACCATTCATGTCCGATGCACTTTTCATGTCAGATCAACCGTTCTCTTGCAAATTCGGAAACACTGTATTTAAAAACGATTTTTTAATCAAATTAAGTAACTACCATTTTTTCACGAAATGACCGATCCCTTTTTAACAGACCGCGACATTTCACGTAAATTTATAAATGTATACTTAGTTAGGCGCAAAAAGCTTCAATTCTTTCGAATGGGTTCGAAACTTTCGACGCCTTGCTTATAAAACGTGGAAATGCGTTATTTCGCATATTTAGGCTGAGAAAACGCTAAATCAGACGTTTCCGGTCATTTTCATGCGAAACGCATGGCACATACGTGAGATTCAAAATTTTACGTAGATTTCGAAAATCCATTAGCTGATTTCAAGGAAGTTCTAAGGTTTTCTTAACCGAACATTGCACGATACAGGAACCTGACCAAAATTAATAAAGTGTAATATTTCCGAATCTATTAGTGCCACATCGAAACGTATTCAAGTAAAAAGTTTACTTTTTAGATGACCTACGTTTTGCATGTGCAAACTTTTCATTTCAGATCAGCGATTACCCGAAAATTTTAGAAAAATACATTTTTATTCCCAAAATTAGATTTATAGTCGTTTTTCTCACGAACGGTTAGACATAAAGCAAATAAGTATATATCAAAAATGTGTAAAAGTACCAGATCTACCATTCTTGTCTGATGCACTTTTCATGTCAGTTCAACCGTTCTCTTGCAAATTCGGAAAAACTGTATTTAAAAACGATTTTTTAATCCAATTAAGTAATTACCATTTTTTTCACGAAATGACCGATCCCTTTTTAACAGATCGCGACATTTCACGTAAATTTATAAAGGTATACGTAGTTATGCACAAAAAGCTTCAATTCTTTCGAATGGGTTCGAAACTTTCGACGTTTTGCTTATAAAACGTGGAAATGCGTTATTTCGCATATTTAGGTTGAGAAAACGCTAGATCAGACCAGTCATTTTCATGCGAAACACATGGCACCTACATAAGAGATTCGAAATTTTACGTAAATTTCGAAAATCTATCAGCTGATGTCAAGGAAGTTACAGGTTTTTCATAACCTTCGAACATATTGTACGATACAGGACTTTGAACAAAATTAACCATTTTTTCACGAAGTGACCGATCCCTTTTTAAGAGACCGCGATATTTCACGTAAATTTATAAAGGTATACGTAGTTATACACAAAAAGCTTCAATTCTTTGGAATGGGATCGAAACTTTCGACGCCTTGCTTATAAAGCGTGGAAATGCGATATTTCGCATATTTAGGCTGAGGAAACGCCAAATCAGACGTTTCCGGTCATTTTCATGCGAAACGCATGGCACCTACATAAGAGATTCGAAATTTTACGTAGATTTCGAAAATCTATTGGCTGATGTCAAGGAAGTTACAGGTTTTTCATAACCTTCGAACATATTGTACGATACAGGACCTTGAACAAAATTAATAAAGTGTAATATTTCCGAAACTATTAGTGCCACGTCGAAACGTATGAGAAAAAAGTTTTCTTTCTAGATGACCTACGTTTTGCTTGTGCAAACTTTTCATTTCAGATCAGCGATTACCCGAAAATTTTTAATCGATTATATTTTTATGAGGTATAAAATTTATCTCTACCAATGCCGTAAATTTTGACTATTCAATGAAAGTGACGGCATTTCATTCTAGTCAAATTTACCAATCCCGTAAATTTTCCGAGGTATAAAATTTATCGCTACTAACCTCGTAAATTTTGACTGTCCAATGAGTGACGGCATGCCAAATTTATTAATCGACTGTATTTTCCGAGGTATAAAATTTATCGCTACTAACCTCGTAATTTTTTTTATAAATTAAATTAAATTTACAGATATTTTTAAATTTTAGCATTACATTTTTTTATAAATTAAATGAAATTTACGGATATTTTCAAATTTTAGCATCCAAATTTTTTATAAATTAAATGAAATTTACGGATATTTTTAAATTTTAGCATTTAATTTTTTTATAAAATATATGAAATTTACGGATATTTTTAAATTTTAGCATTAATTTTTTATAAATTTAACGGATATTTTTAAATTTTAGCAATAAATTTTTTTATAAATTAAATTAAATTTACGGATATTTTTAAATTTTAGCATTAAATTTTTTTATAAATTAAATGACATTTACGGATATTTTCAAATTTTAGCATCAACATTTTTTATAAATTAAATGAAATTTACGGATATTTTTAAATTTTAGCTTTGAATAAATTTTTTATGAAATAAATGAAATTTTCAGCTAGAACCTTCGGCTTAATAAACTTTATTTAGAAAAAGTACTCTTGTATAACATTATTAACTAGTCAAATTTATTAACTGATTGAATTTTCAGAGGTATAAAATTTATCTCTACCAATGCCGTAAATTTTGACTATTCAATGAAAGTGACGGCATTTCATTCTAGTCAAATTTACCAATCCCGTAAATTTTCCGAGGTATAAAATTTATCGCTACTAACCTCGTAAATTTTGACTATCCAATGAGTGACGGCATTTCATTCTAGCCAAATTTATTAATCGACTGTATTTTCCGAGGTATAAAATTTATCGCTACTAACCTCGTAAATTTTTTTATAAATTAAATTAAATTTACGGATATTTTTAAATTTTAGCATTACAATTTTTTATAAATTAAATGAAATTTACGGATATTTTCAAATTTTAGCATCCAAATTTTTTATAAATTAAATGAAATTTACGGATATTTTTAAATTTTAGCATTTAAATTTTTTATAAATTAAATGAAATTTACGGATATTTTTAAATTTTAGCATTAAAATTTTTAATAAATTAAATGAAATTTACGGATATTTTTAAATTTTTGCATTAAAATTTTTTATAAATTAAATGAAATTTACGGATATTTTTAAATTTTAGCATTAAATAAATTTTTTATAAATTAAATGAAATTTTCAGCTAGAACCTTCGGTTTAATAAACTTTATTTAGAAAAAGTATTGTAGAACATTATTAACTAGTCAAATTTATTAACTGATTGTATTTTCCGAGGTATGAAATTTATCGCTTTTAACCCCGTTAATTTTGACTATTCAATGAAAGTGACGGCATTTCATTCTAGCCAAATTTATTAATCGACTATATTTTCCGAGATATAAAATTTATCGCTACTAACCTCGTAAATTTTTTTATAAATTAAATGATATTTGCGGATATTTTTAAATTTTAGCATTAATTTTTTTTATAAATTAAATGAAATTTACGGATATTTTTAAATTTTAGCATTAAAATTTTTTATAAATTAAATGAAATTTACGGATATCTAAATTTTAGCATTAAATAAATTTTTTATAAATTAAATGAAATTTTCGGCCATTATAACTTCCTATAACGTTTTTCTCACAAACGGTTAGACATAAAGCCAATAAATATATATCAAAGTGTATACCAAAAATGTGTAAAATCACCAGATCTACAATTCTTGTCTGTTACACTTTTCATGTCAGATCAACCGTTCCCTTGTAAATTCGGAAAAACTGTATCTAAAAATGATTTTTTTAATCCAATTGAGTAATTACCATTTTTTCACGAAATGACCGATGCCTTTATAAAAGACCACGACACCACGTGATCTATACTAGTATACTTAGCTTTGCTCAAAAAGCTTCAATTCTTTCGAATGGGTTCGAAACTTTTGACGCCTTGCTTATAAAACGTGGAAATGCGTTATTTCGCATATTTAGGCTGAGAAAACGCTAAATCAGACGTTTCCGGTCATTTTCATGCGAAACGCAAGGCACATACGTGAGATTCAAAATTTTACGGTCATTTTCATGCGAAACGCATGGCACATTCGTGAAATTCAAAATTTTACGCAGATTTCGAAAATCCATTAGCTGATTTCAAGGAAGTTTTTCTTAACCGAACATTGTACGATACAGGAACTTGACCTAAATTAATAAAGTGTAATATTTCCAAAACTATGTGCCACATCGAAACGTATGAAAGAAAAAAGTTTACTTTTTAGATGACCTACGTTTTGCTTGTGCAAACTTTTCATTTCAGATCAGCGATTATCCGAAAATTTCAGAAAAATACATTTTTATTCCCAAAATTGGATTCATAGTCGTTTTTCTCACAAACGGTTAGACATAAAGCAAAGAAGTATATACGAAAAATGTATTCGGGAAAACTGTATTTAAAAATGATTTTTTGAATCCAATTGAGTAATTACCATTTTTTCACGAAACGACCGATCCCTATTTAAACGACCGCGACTTTTCACTCAATCTATAAAGGTATACTTAGTTATGCTCAAAAAGCTTCAATTTTTTCGAATTTTTCTCACAAACGGTTAGACATAAAGCGAAAAAGTATATACCAAAAATGTGTAAAATTACCAGCTCTACCATTCATGTCCGATGCACTTTTCATGTCAGATCAACCGTTCTCTTGCAAATTCGGAAACACTGTATTTAAAAACGATTTTTGAATCCAATTAAGTAATTACCATTTTTTCACGAAATGACCGATCCCTTTTTAAAAGACCGCGACTTTTCACGTAAATCTATAAAGGTATACTTAGTTATGCTCAAAAAGCTTCAATTCTTTCGAAACTTTCGACGTTTTGCTTATAAAACGTGGAAATGCGTTATATCGCATATTTATCATACACAAGCTTGTTGACCGTCGTGGAGACAAGTCGAGCGTATAACCGATCCGTAGCGAAACCAAACGTAAGTGAAGTGCCAGTGCGTATCCTACACTACGACTACTACAGCAGATGTAATGTGCATCATTGCATCTGCATTATTTATTAAAGAAAAATCGTTAACTTGAAAGAAAAATCGTTAAGTCGTAGTGAAGGACCCCAGCTTTTCGAGTAAGTCGTACCCGCAAGGGTGCATGTACCTCGGAAAGTTGGATTCAACACCAACCAAACCAACAACAGCGAAAAACAACGACAACTATAAGAAGACAATGGAGCACAAAAACAAAAGTGGAAAAGAGTTCACCCTAGCTGAACTAGAGAAGGAGAAGAAAAGAAGAGAAAGTGTCCGGAGAAATAGTGACCCCAGGCAGGCGGCCGTAAGTATGTTACATTCACAAACAAAACAACACACTACACAAAACAAAACTTTAGATATTAACCGACAGACAAACGACGAACAAATGGAAAAATTACAAAAATACATTAGGAAACTAGAATCACAAAACAAAGACTTACAGGACGAAAACTGTACTCTAATAGAACAAGTAGCACAACTCAAAAACGAACTTGAAAAAGCAACATCAACAATGAGACACGTACAAACAAATCAAGACAAATACCACGACGTACTAATGGAAACATTGACAGAAATTAAACAAAAACAGGATAAAACAAGTGAAAACACACACAGGCACATTAACACAACACAACCAACCCCCATAGTTGCAGCTCCCCCAACTGAGGATGAAATGGAAACAAATTCTGACTCAGAGATGCCAGCTTCATTCGACAGGGAATTCCCGACCCTCAGAAGGCCTAGGACAGCTAGCCCCCCAATCACCCAAACCCCAAGCCCTAGGCCTAATATCCCACACACGACAAATGTGACAACACAGGAGTCAGTGAAAAAACACCTGGGACTAGCCCCCCCACAAAACTCCCCAGCAGCAGAGCCCACCACTGCATCCAAGAAACCAGAAGTGTAAGTGAATAATTATCCGATGCCCAGAAAACTGGGTCAAAATCCACCAAGATCTCACGTACTCCAAAATAGGTTTTGGAGACATCAAAAAATCCAAGCTGGGGATTCAAATTACCCCCACAACCCCAAGTGATCACAGGAGGATCACAACTTACCTTAATAACAAAAAATACCCCTACCATTCATACTTCCTACCAGAAGATAGGAAATTAAATGTCATCATAAAAGGACTAGACGGTCAAATCCCATTGTCGGACATTAAGGACGACCTAATTGCCAAAGGCTACACTCCCATAGAAATGTTCTGGCTTAAAGCCGGCACCAGAAGAAACATCATGACAGAGATGCTCAAAGTCCTAGTACCTCAAACAGACATGAACATCCTCAATGAAAATCGAATAAACTACATGCCAGTAGTAGTCGAAATTCAGAGAGGCAGCAAGCATCTTGTGCTCACTCAGTGCCACAGATGCCAACAATTTGGCCACACTGTGACTAACTGCCACGCAATTCCAGTCTGTCATAAGTGCGCAGGAAAACATCACTACCGGGACTGTAAAAAGCCCATGAACACCCCACCTAAATGTTGCAACTGTGGAGGAGAACACCCAGCAAGTTACTCTGCATGCCCGAAAAACCCAAACAATAAACAAAATAAACAAAAACAAACCATTACACAGACACGGCCGGTGAGCAATAACATCAGCTACGCACAACTAACAAAACCACAACCAAAACCAACCCCCCAAAACACCACACCAAACTCAGGCACAAACATTAAAAATACCAACGCTCAAAACAACAACATCTTTACACTGCTGACTATGTCCGAGGAGGAGATAAAGGCAAAAATTAACACTATCACCACACTTATACAGAACAACCCGACATTGAGGTTATTCGCTAATCTCAATGGCTAATACACCAACACACTTGTTCTTGATCAGCTGGAACGCGAATTCCCTCTATCCCAAGAGATACGAATTCGCGGAATATCTGGTTGAGAACAATATAGACATAGCACTCGTGCAATAAACCTACCTACGCCCACATACGCATCAAAAACAGCATCACACATGACACAATACGCTCACCACAATGTGATATACTAGAGGTAACTAGTGTCAAAGTCAGTCTAACTGACGGAGACATGGTGATACACTCGGTATACAGACCGCCACAAAATAAACTCACTCACACAGAAATTGAGAAACTTTTCAACTACACACACCCGGTTCTAGCAGCCGGGGACTTCAACGCCAAACACAGGTCCTGGGGATGTAGAACCACGACTCAAAATGGTACTATGTTACTCAGGACCGCAGAAGCACTACATTACACAATACTCGCTCCCACAGAACCCACACACTTTCGCGGCGAAACAGCCGACATATTAGACATCGCCATCACACACAACATCCCACACAACGTTGTGATAGACAATCTGGAGGATCTATCTGCCTCAGATCATTCTCCGATTGGCATTACAATAAACAACATACACGAGAACGCACGAGCACATACACAAACATTCATTCAATGGAACACATTCAAAAAACACTTAACAGACAACATACAACATATCCCGCACATAAACTCTAAGGCAGAGCTGGACAATCATGTCATAAGCTTCACCGAAGAGTTACAAACAGCACTAAACACAGCAAAGAAGACAGTACACACAAGACAAAGCAATCCATACACACTTCCCGAAAACATAAAACAAAACATACGACTAAGAAACAGACTAAAAAGACGAGCCAAACTAACAGGCAACGCAGAACTCAACAGACAAGGAAACAGACTAACAAACACAATAAAAACAGACGTGAAAAATCACAAAAACAACAAGTGGACAGAATACCTGACAACACTAAACGTACAAAACAACTCTCTATGGAGAATAGCTAAAACTATGCAGCACAAAGGCAAGATGATATATCCGGCGATCCATGGCTTGAGGGGAATGGCGTACTCTAGCGAAGACAAGGCTGAGGCCTTTGCCGACTCGCTGGAGTCGCAATTCACTTTGGGAGATGGAGCGCAGGATATTGATCACGAAGAAGCCATAGAGAGATCACACAGAAGAATCACGAGACAAATCAACGAACTCCCAGAAGACGAAACTCAACAAACGGACACACAAGAAGTTGTCCAACTAATTGCGCAACTCAACCCAAAAAAGGCCCCAGGTCTAGACAACATACAAAACAAAGCACTCAAAAACCTACCAGACGTAGCAATACGAAAACTAACACACATAATAAACAAAACACTGCAACTAAACCACTTTCCAACTTGTTGGAAAAGAGCAAAGATTATACTCATACCAAAACCGAGCAAGAATCTAACATTTCCACAACACTGGCGCCCTATTAGTTTGCTCTCCTCCTTGAGTAAGCTAACAGAACGCCTCATTCTCAACAGACTAAACACCCACGTTACAGCACACAATCTAATTCCAGATGAACAATTTGGGTTTAGAAAAAACCACAGCACTGAACTCCAACTTGCCAGACTTGTCGAGGATGCGACTAGAGGACTACAAAGGCGGGCATCGACCGCAGTTGTAGCCCTCGACATCGAAAAAGCCTTCGATAAAGTGTGGCATGAGGACTCATTCACAAACTACATACACAACACAACCTCCCATTACCCTTAACACAACTGATTGCCTCTTTTTTAAAACGAAGAGCATTCGTCACACAAATAAACACAGAACTATCAACCACTAGACACATGGAAGCGGGCGTTCCTCAGGGCTCCCCGCTTTCCCCAACACTATACTCACTATACACATCAGATGTACCCAGACACCCGCACACAAAGCTCTCAATATATGCAGACGACGTCTGCATATATTCAACACTCAAAAATATAACAAGACTCAAATTACTAATACAACAAATTCAAACTACAAACTTTCCAAAACAAAACACTGAGACAAATTTCAAACGCACCATGGTATATACGCAACACCAACATACACGCAGACCTAAAAGTCGAAACAATCCACGAACACCTAACAAACAGACACGCTAGATTCTTGGAACAAGTACGCACCCACACAAATCCGCTAATTACATTACTTTTTGACGGGGAAGACCGGCCGGGAAGAGCAAGGCTAAAAAGCCTACGAGATCCACCAATAGACACACAATAAACACACAAAAATACAAATAAAAATAATATAAAAATCATAAAAATAAAAAACCACCAAAAATAATACTAACACTTACTAACCCATAAAAAACTGTAGTTAAACACTACAGAAAAAACCCCAAAAATATTTAACCCACTAACGCATGCATCATAACATCACAACTCACATCTCATAACATTACCTCACACATGCCATAACATCACATATTACTGCAGCCTGCCTGGAGTCAATCAAGAAGATCAACAGAAGGCCATCACGCCAAAGAAGAACGATGCAAAAGTGACGTGGAGTCACTAGCATCATGAGAGACGGTGAATTTTTAGTGGGTATGCCTTTTATAGGAGAGCCCCACACTACCCTCAACCGAGGGTGTGCATAAGGGAGCATTTTTACACCTTGACAAAAAAAAAAAATATCGCATATTTAAGCTGAGAAAACGCTAAATCAGACGTTTCCAGTCATTTTCATGCGAAACGCATGGCACCTACATAAGAGATCGGAAATTTTACGTAGATTTCAAAAATCTATTAGCTGATGTCAAGGAAGTTACAGGTTTTTCATAACCTTCGAACATATTGTACTCTACAGAACCTTGAACAAAATTAATAAAGTGTAATATTTCCGAAACTATTAGCGCCACATCGAAACGTATTAAAGAAAAAAGTTTACTTTTTAGATGACCTACGTTTTGCTTGTGCAAACTTTTTATTTCAGTTCAGCGATTACCCGAAAATTACAGAAAAATACATTTTTATTCCCAAAATTGGATTCATAGTCGTTTTTCTCACAAACGGTTAGACATAAAGCAAATAAGTATCTACGAAAAATGTATTCGGAAAAACTGTATTTCATAGTATATTATTTTATATGGAGGAAAAGTGATACTTTTCCTCCAAATAAAATATGCTGTTTTTTCTTCAAATGTCGACAAATTAATGCAAAAACATCTCTTTTTAATAGTAATAATATCTAATTATTATTAAAGATAAGTGGGTTCGCCAGGCGGCATAGACCGGTGTCGGTGAATAGGCACAGGTTGTTGCTATAGTAATGTAACAACATAAAGCTGTCAGTGGACACTGTCAACAATAATTATTTTTTTAAGATTGGGTCTCCGATTGCGTTTTAATTCCGTATTGATATGCAATTATTGAGTAAGTTCGATTATATAATAACCAATTTGTTCCTAAATTAGTGATTTTTAGAAATGCAGTCACAAATTGAGTGATAAATACAAATTGTAATTTAATAAATCTTGAGTTGTTGACGCTAATTTTGCTGCCTGTTTGTATTGTATCTATGTTGCTATGACAACACTTTTACCTCCGCCGGCGGAAAAGTGAAAAGTAAAGCTCCGGCGGAGGAAAAACGAAACTTCACGGCCGCCTACACAGTCGAGTAATGACGAATTTACTGACATTTGAAGAAAAAA